>OY992772.1:27825303-27973865 GCA_963921325.1 Logfia minima
GACAGGCAAAAGGCCACGTGCGGATGTCACTTACATTGTCTCAGACGACATTCCTACATCCAGTCGACCGCGCACTTCTTCAACTGCTGGGCCTTCGGAGGTTCAGACTCCCGTGCATCCTCATCCTGATATTATAAAGCAACTTTTTGATCGGATGGAGGAGATGCAAAAGACTGTGCACGATCAAGCCAATCTCATTCAGTCACAAGCCGCCCTAATTGAAGCTCAAACGTCTAGAATCACACAATTAGAGGATAGGTTTAGGGAGTTTGAGACCCGGTCTATTGGTCCGGGGGAGTCTGTTCCCGCCGGTCCATCAATAGAACCAATAGGACCGGGGTCAGAGTCTGTATCTGATGATGTACTAATTGAACCTTCTAATGAAATACCTTCTTTAGAGTACTTTCCTGTGCATCGGATTCCTGGCCAACCGAGACCGTTAGCAGTTGATTATTCTTGTGCAGATCTCTCTTGTGGAAAAGGTGTTCTATGCAGGAAGACAAAAGTGCTTAACAGAATCAAGACCGAAGACAACTCAGGTGACAACATCTCGGGTGAAACCAGAGCTATTGTCAAGGGGGAGTCTGTTGGTGCATCGAAACTAGAGCTATTGTCAAGGGGGAGTCTGTTGGTGCATGTTTTGTGACAACAACTTCTAGTTTGTAATAGTTAGTTTTAGAAGTCATTTTGTTAATCGTTGTAATCGTTAACTTTAGTTTTGTATGTGTATTTTGTAGGTTCGTACGAACTTAGGTGCCTATATATACACAAGTCCGAAAGTTTTAGAAGAGAGGTTTTTTCGGAGTTGTAAGTTCGAACTCAGTTTTAGAAGCTTTCTACAAGTTCGTATAAAGCTAAAAGAGAGAGTTTGTATCTTTGTTTGAATGTAATACTTGTTTACGTTCAATAAAAGTGATCTTTACACATTTGTTATTACTCGTTTGTTATCGTTTACTATAATCGAGGATTCCGCACTCGATTATATCATATTACCTCGTAGATCCGAACGTAAGGGGACTTACACTTTACATTTCAAGTTTTTGCAATACCAGATGTTTACTCTGTTGTTAAAATCGACAAAATACATGTTAAAACGATTAGTTGGAAAGTTTAAACGGTTAGAAATATGTAAAACATGCTTAGAAGAACAAAACAAGTGTTAAAATGACTACCTAGATATATGATCTTGATGATATGCATATTATGATGTGTTTAAATGTATTAAAATGGAATTTTAGTTAAAAATGGTCGTTAAACGATCAAAAACGAGTTATAAACGGAAAAGCAAAACAAGACGTTAAAAACGAGTGACGAAACTCTCAACTATCTCATTTGATCAAGGACATGCTTAAACTTGGTAAAATGCAAAAAGAATCGAATTAAAACGTCAAAAACGGGCTTTAAACTCGATTTATGAAAAACTGGAAAAATGGCCGAAAGTGGCCTTACCCGGACGGGTGAGACCTCACCTGAACGGGTGATTAAACTGGGTTGGGTTTCTGTTGGCTAGTCATCCGAACACGTGACGTGTTACCCGGCCGGCTTTAGTCTTACCCGGATGGGTGGGTATGCCACCGGGACGGGTAACCTTTGTTTCAGACTTATTTTTTTTTTGAAATTAAGCTTTCCATTGAGTAATTTTAGTTTGAGAAAAACTTCGATTTACTCAACTTATTTTTTGGAAATTTTTTGGAGGGAAAACCTATAACGAAAGCAATCGAATTGTTTAAAAAAAACGTTTGAGGGCGATAAAGATTATAAATACACTATTGAAAAGTTTTGGAAAACGAAATAACTAAGCCTTCAAGAAACTTACACGTATACATACAAAACTATCACCAACGGGTCATACGTTTTTCGAAAATGAACATAGATATGTGGGTAGCTATCTAAATAGACAAACCTAGGTGTGCGGGTAGCCACCTACTATTACAGACCTAGGTGTGCGGGTAGCCACCTACTATTATAAACCTAGATATGCGGTTAGCTATCTACTTATACAAACGACCTCATGCGTATAGGGCGCTAGGAGACTTTTTGGGCAAACTTACTTAATTAAACGCTAGCACTCGCACCACTTACCAGGTGAGTTCACAGCCCTTATTTTACTGTTTTATACTGCTTTCTAAATTTGGGGTGAAATACATATGTATTGTTTACATACGAACTGTTTTCATGCGACTAATCCTTGTGCGATCCTATGTTAAACTAGTTGTAATACATAGAAGTCCTCATGACTACAAACTATAACCATTACCTAGATGACGCTAGCCACCGAATATGCGAATAGTACTATTGGGATGACATCCCTCCTACTTTTGTTAGTCATGCTAACTGCCGACATTATGTCGAGACGAGGAGCGTATATTTTCATTGTCCCAGGCAAAAACATTAAAAGTCGTGGTTTGGTTATAGGCTTAGGTGTCGGCACTTTAACTCGTAAGGTCTTGCAAACCTTCGGGGGATCACCGTCGGTTATTTATTGTTTTAAACTGTATATCATCGTACTCTTGGTCATGGTTGGCATGATACAAATGCGAAACATTTACTAAACGCTTGGTTTAAATGATTGAGTCTTAAACCTGTGGATTTCACTCAACAATTTTGTTGATCTTTTTAACTATGTTTTTCAGGGAATTAGCAGCGAAGTAAGATTTGCATTCATATTGGGATCCGCGCCTGCCATATCATTTTGGATGCCATTTTTGGGAAACTCACGAGATTTCACTTGTATTACTATAAATTGTCTTAGTTATATTTGCGAAATCTCCAAACGATTGTATTTTGATAACATTACTACTTTTGCGACTTGAATAGTCGCTACGTTTTGTAACAAACAATTTATGGCATTCTAATATTATGTTCCGTTGATAATCATATGTTGATGCATCTTAGAGTGTCTGTCAGTTGGTCAAGTCTGTACTGTGTTTGTAAATGTAATAGACTTAGTGAAAATTACATTTTCTGTATTCTGCGACACAAGGCTTGTGTCGCATTAGTTGTAGTTGCGACACAGTGCTTGTGTCGCATTAGTGATCTCTGCGACACAAGGCTTGTGTCGCAGAACGGCCAGTTTGTTGAGTATAAATATCAAAGTTAGAGATATCTAGGGCAAGACATTTACACACACTTTATTCTCTGTATTTTGGCTGCTACATTTACATTGAGAGAATATTTTGGGTATTGAGAAATATAAAGTTTTATTCCTTTTGTTCATCATTTTGTTTAAACTTTATATCATTTGCTTGTGTTCTTGTCTCCTTATCCTCTTGATTTGATTAAAAGATCATCCTATGGGATCCACATCATATGCTCTTGATTAGTTAGATAACTAATCGCGTCACGCCCTGTTCTTCCGCACTTAACTCTTATTTGATTTTGGCGGGGAGTGACAGCAGTAGACCAAATGATAGGGAGCTGCCTAACTCTTCAACTGGAAGACTTGGTTAGCTTGAACAGGTTAAGGGGGAGTCTAGTCAATCTAACAGAGATAGATACCATTGAACTGGCGAGTTTAATAGTGATAAGTCTGAGTTAGAGGATACCTAGAGAAGTTTAGTTCAGAAAATAATGAAACTTCTAAAGGTGAATCGTAGTGATAGACCTAGAGGAGTTAAGATCAGAAAAAGATGAAATTCCTAAAGGTAAGTCAGAAGCTACAAGAGGTGTTGAGGGTGTATGACATGATCTGATAAAGATTCATGAAACTACAGAGATTGTTGGAGACATGAAGGATGAAGATGTCCGAGGGTAGTGAAGATTTTGTGGAAAAGATGTTGCATGCAGGAAGTCAAAAGAGCTTAACAGAATCAAGATCGAAGAGAACTCAGGTGACAACATCTCGGGTGAAACCAGAGCTATTGTCAAAGGGGAGTCTATTGGTGCATTGAAACTAGAGTTATTGTCAAGGGGGAGTCTGTTGGTGTATCTTGTGTGACAACAACTTCTAGTTTGTAATAGTTAGTTTTATAAGTCATTTTGTTAATCATTGTAATCGTTAACTTTTGTCTTGTATGTGTATATGTGTAAGTTCGTACGAACTTAGAAGTATGTACGAACTTAGGTAAGTTCGTACAGACTTCGAAGTAGCCTAAGTTCATTAGGTGCCTATATCTACACAAGTCCGAAAGTTTTAGAAGAGTGAGTTTTAGAAGTTAGTTTTCAGTAGCAAGTTCGTGTACTTGCTGGTATCTGAGGCTTAGGTTGAATGTAATCAAAGTTTATATTCAATAAAGCCTAGTTGTGATTTTTACATATTTGTGTTTACTTGTTTATTATCGTTGTATAATTATTTGAGGATTCCGCACTCATATAAACTGATTACCTCGTGAATCCAGTCCCCAGAAACCTACATCATGTATATTAATTTAATTAGAGACTGTCATTAGAACAAAAGTACATCTATACAAAATTATTATTTAACTTTTAACTTATACTTCAACTTTTTCTCAATGAATTATAGTAGTAGAATATTTGTGTAACGAAGCAAAATAATTTTTTTAATTTCATATTCACTCAATATATAGGAGCATCTCCTGCAGTTGCTGAGGAACATGCAGCTGTATTCACCGCTTTCTTGTCAGCGTATGATGACTTCCTATCCAACAAGAACAGCACTGTGAATATGACTGAAGAAGATTTCAGTCAAATTGATCAAGAAGAGCTTGAAAGAATGGACTTGAAATGGAGCATGGCTATGCTCACAAGACGTGTCAAGAATTTCTTGAAGAAGACTGGGAGGAAGAATGTCACTGATCCAGAAGAGAAGGGTCTTGGATTTAATAAGAGCAAGGTAAAATGCTACCAGTGTCACAACTATGGACACTTTGCTCGTGAATGTGACAGAAAGAAGAATCCACCTTCCGGTTTGTCCAAGCCCTCTCAGTCCACCTCATCTGAGAAGACCAGATCTGATGAAAAAGCGATGGTTTCCGCTGCGCTACTGCTTTCCAACAATGCTTGGGAATGGTCTGACCCAGATGAAGATGATACAGAACGGGCACTAATGGGTGAAGTGCATGAGGTACATGATGAACCCTTATCTTGTGTATGATGCATTAAATTAACTAACCAGCTAAATAGGTATAGAGAGGATACCACACGCCTTAACACTCTCATAGAAAATTTAACTGAAACAAATAATATGTTACGGGACAGTGATAAGGCCAGTGGTCAAAAGTTAAAAGCTATTTTGGAAGAGAAAAAGGAACTAAAAGCTAAAATTTTTGAACAACAAGATGAAATTGGTAGCTATGTTGACATGCTATCATCTGTTAAAAGGGAACTTGTTGAATCTCAAACTGAGGTTTTAAATTTAAAGAAAAAGCTTTCAAACTTTTCAACATCCTCTCTAGTCTTTGATGAAATCCTACAGGCACAGAGGACTGACACTAAGAGTAAGGCAGGACTTGGTTTTCATCAAGTCCCACCTCCTCAGGATTATTTACCTATGCCTGTTAGGGATAATGTCAATGATATGATGCCTATCTTTACTAAGATAGATGTTAAAACTGTCAAACCTACTGTGAGCATCAATATAAGTAAGCCTGAGCTAGTTAAGGCTGAAAATGTCATCATTGCGAGTTGCGAGTTGCGAGTGTCAGGTTTCGAGTTATGTTATTGTAAACTCGATGGTCGAGTTGCGAGTTGCGAGTGTCAGGTTTCGAGTTGATAATGTACAAGTTGTGAGTTGTAGAGTCGTTTATTGAGTCTGAGGGTTAATTTTCATTGATATTTTTTTCGTTTGTGTTTTTTGTATTTTGATATTAAGCATTATGTACATTAAATTGTAATCCTAAAAGATTCGAATTACTCGATTATAGAAATTGAGAATATAACAATGAAATTTAACATGTAAATAAAGGTGCAAACATAGAATTACATAAATAAAATACATTTAAGAATTCATTTTTTATTTCTTTCCAACTTATAATATGTATAATATTGGGGAAAAGTTAACTTTTATAGACTTTAGATAAGGAATTTGAATGCCAAAGATGCACAAACCGCTTTTGGCGTCTCGTCCCAACTCTTAAATGTTAAGTTAACATTTAAGAGCTTATCTCGTCCTAACTTCTCGTCCATTATTGTCACGTTCAGTAACTACTAACGGTTAAAAAATTATATATTTTTCAAAATTCCTCATTTATAGTTATTTAATTTCTTAAATAAAAACATTTCAAATGAATTATATAATAACGTATGTATAGAGAAGTTTAAATTAAAATTAAATGTGATATATTAATTAATTTATAGTTTAATAATATTTATATTAATTTAAATTTAATAAACGTAAAAGTATATCAGTAACTTCTGTGTATTTTCAAAAATTCTTTTAATAATTGAAAAGATAAGATAATCATTTTTATTTTAAAAAAATAATTTAAATTAATTATATAACAGTCTATATTCAAAGACGTCTACTGTCATGTAGATACCTGCATTAAATTGTTTATCATAAATCAAGTTAATTTAGTCTTAATTGTACCACCTAATTACTTTTTTGCAGATGTGAAGCATTGCGTATGTACGTACGAGAGATGTCATGATTACTGAAATTTTATAAATGGGTAGTGATTTTTACATTATACATTATACTTTCTGGTGTATATATACATCACACAATATTGATCGAGTTATTGTACTCTATACATTGACGTTTAATCCTAATTTTGTTACATATGTTTTAAAAATTGTGTTGTAAATATCACCCAAATATACATTGTTAATTGTGATTTTGGCACTCCGTTCATATTAAAAGTCATACTGTCAAACGATACAGGTACAGTACGTTATATACCCGCTTGTTTACTAATCTGATTAAGTAGATATCATCTTATTCCATACAAAAGGGAACATATAATACCATGCTTGATTAAATCCTAAAGATAAGTTATGTATATATATGGTTAAAAATGACATGAATGTAACTTCATTTCTGCATTGCATGTATATATATGTTTATAAAATTATTAAAGAAATTTAATATAAAAACAAACAACAACAGAAAAAGTACGAAACATGTGGTTCATTTTGGTTCACAGATTTTGAACGTGTACATGTTTTTATGCTCTGTCTTCGATTTAAAATTCATACCTCAATATATACGATGACATTGATTGACCAAATATATAGGAATGAATATCTGTACCAACTTCAAAGCTGCTTCTTGAGTGGTGGTTGATCCAATTAAATACGTTCACATTTTCTTAGTTTAGCGGTAAGAATGTAAACTTTAATTATCAGTATCTTATTATAATTATCTTTTGTTTCGTACGGACAAGGAAATGCATTACACAATATAAGTTTGTCTCTTATCAACTCTTTACTTCTATTATTTAAGCTTTTTTACAAACCACGAAACCATAACTAACAGAAATTAGTGGATAAATCGAATCTCAACCGTTGATCGAGTGCATTTTGATCTAATTACTTTATATTTACGAAAAGGTCTAGAATCATAACATTTATCTAAAAGGTAAATATGATAATTATGTTATACGAGTATTTAATTTGTGTTGCACAACTTACTATTTGTTAACGCGGATACTATTTGTTGATGAAAACTAATAATAAAATTTATATTTTTTTTATTTTAGTAATAAATAAATCTTTAGAATATTGTGTCTTCGTTATAACATGGTTCCTCCGCCCATGACTTAATATATTAGAAGCGTCGAAATATAGCCTAGAAAACCAAGGTTAATTAGATTATTTATACTTTCTAAGGCTTATTAAATATTTTATCTTCTAGATCCTTAAAACATATTCAAACATATATAGGAATGTTCCTAAATAACGAGGCTAAGGTTGAATTATTTTTTCCCCAAGTATAAGCGAGATACGGGGCTTTTATTGACCTTATTGCTCTATTATCACATGTCATCAATTTGAGATTTGAATACAACATAATAATAATAGAACATCACGTGATGTAAGACATGCATGTTATTAGCAACTATCTATTCTCAGACCATCTTGAATGTTAATATTAAAACTGTTTTTTTTTTTCATTAAAATATTGCGACAATGAAAAAATGCAATTTAATGTAAATTGCACTCGACCGTTACACCATTTTAATGTGATGACAAATAATATTTTATGTTAACCGAATAGTGTTCTTTGATGCAACACTAAACAACAAATAATAATATAAATAACAATTAAAATTTATTAATTATAAAATTGTAATTAATATTATTAAAGTTACTAAATATAATGTTTGCTATTATATTTATATAAAAACTTCATAATTTTTATAGAATTTTCATTTATATTTTGGAACTTTTTAAACATAATAATTGTTATTATATTTCTTTTATTATTTAACAGTTATATAAAGTTTTAATATTAAATTATTAAATTTTTTATTTGAATTAGTAAAGTGTAAATATATATATATTTTTAAATTACATCCACTAAAATAATATGATTTAATGTTCTAAAATAGTGCATATGACGCTCGTATCACAACCATATTAATTGTACACGTACATAATTTTTAAATATGTCCTAAGAACGTACAACTGTTAGGACGGTGACACTATACATAATAAATTGCTATAACATTTATATTTTCAACTGTGGAAAGATTATTGAATTTCTCGATCCACCTTTACATTTATATAAAAAATTGCTATAAAAAATGTTGAATTGCTAAAACATTTATAAGTGTCGGCATCTTGTATAAGTTTGAAGGCTTGCAAGTTTTATGTGTACATGTTCTTTACAAATGCTCTAAGAGTAGTAATTGCATACACTCTACGCACTAAAAAGCATGGTAAAATTGTAATTGCTTCATGTCTTGGTAGAAAACGGTTTCAAACTTAGCTAAAGAGTTGATTGATTGATGTCCTAAAGTAATATTGATGAAGATTGAGAAAAAAAAAAGTACATTAGTAATATGTCAGATAGTCTATAATCTTTATAAAACATTTTCAACACATCCTAATAACTTAAAAATTAAAGATCGAGAGTACCTATTTTACACTTTATATTGAAAAGTATAATATGGAAACTATAAAATAATATTCATTCACAAATAACTTATTTATAAAATCAGACATATCATACAACTTATATAATACAAATTTTTGATAATAATAAAAAGTCAAACCTCTTTAACGATCACAAGCATTCACGTACAACTCACACAATTTGAAAATAACTTTTTTTTCTTTAAATTATACTTTCACTATACACTTTACTCAATGAAACGCTTATTCTTTTTCTATCAACAAAATAAGAAATATGTAAAAGAAAGAAAAGAAACAGGTTAAAAGAAATAATGAATGATCAATCGTTTAAACACTATATAAAAATATTTACCGACACCTAAAGTCATTAATTTCAACATTACTTTACTCTTAAAAATGATTTAGAAGTAAATATGTCCGATGCTTCAATTGTTAGAACGATTGATTGCATCATTTGGTCGATCTAAAAATTTCTTTTACCCAAAAATACGGGTAACTTACTAATATTTTAAAATCAATTTAACGTTATTCTATTTATTATGCACGATAAAATATATATTATCACACACTATGCGGGCCTACTTGTTTTTTATTCAGCTAGTATAACATATAGTGTATGTAGTCTTAAGAACGACAGTAAAATGATATGGTACCAAGTGGTAATTGGATCCAATGAGATTTAAATGAGGATTGACCAATCACATTGAATTTACGAACCACCAACTACTCACTCTGTTGCATTCTAAATGGATAAAAGGCTATTTACGACCCCACTCCTGTTTGTTTTTCAAGAAAGAAACGAGACCTGACGTACTGGTCTGATCTTAATAATGCAAACGTACATATAAAAGATATATGGGTAAAATAGTCTAAACCTAAACCTCGATATGTACCGCATTGAAACCGATCTTAAAAAAGTATGTATTGTGAAAGGAATAATGGCCGGAAGAGGACCGATTTCCTTCAAACTGATTCGGATTGAAAGTAGGTTAATGAGTATAGAGTTAAAAAGACCGAAATCAATCTAAAAGCAATTCAAAACGAAAAAAAAAAAGGAAGAACAAAAACCATGATTTGTGTCCTTTTTCTCTAAAGCGTTCTTTGTAACTCAACGAACAAGAATATTGAACAAGGGAAATTGAAATCTACGAAACGTCAAACATATGCCGAATAGAAGTAAATAAAAGCACATTTATCACTCAAACAAACTTAAGTTAAATTAAAATGAATTGTTATTACAAGTATACGCGATTTTCCACAATCCACCTACTACTCGATAGTACTAAACATTTAATTTATAGAACTTAGACTTCTATAATAGTAACTTCTCCACCCACAAAATTCTAAAATTAAACTTGTAACTACATGTTCAACCAATACGAAAAAATAATATACATGAAAAATACTTTGTAAATATCTAAAAATCTTTTATTTGAATATATTTTATTAAAATAACTTTAGATAACATTATAAAAATTTAATAAAAACTTGTTAATAACCTTACATAGCAATTCGCAACAACTAATATATTTAAAATTATCCTACAAATTTACAAAACAAGTCATTTCTGTTTATCCGTGCACTTTATTTCCTAATAAATATTGATTTAATTACAAGAAGATAAACCGTTCAACATCCATCATAATATTCCAGATCAATCTTTACACTTCCACATATACATCGCCCATAAATATTCAACAATAATGCCAAAAAAGTATATAGAAATATCACGCGCACACAGATTACACTACATCAACCACTGTTGTAAAAGTCAGCCTAGGTGCCCGTGTACTCGCCGGATAATTGTTGATCGGTCTATGACCGTGCCGCTTAGCTTGAATCGGACTAACTACTCGATCAACGGTTAAACATGGTCAAGGACCGGGGAATTCCGACGAGTTGAAGTAGTATCCACGACGTCGGTTAAGGTATTCCGGTGAGGGGAAAAATTTTCCGTACATGGAAGGTTAGGTGAAAAGAATAGTACGAGAGAAAAAATTGATTGAAAAAATAAGGAGAAAATGAGAGAAAGAGAGAGAAAAGTGAGGGGTCAACTTTTTTTAAAAAAAAAGTACAAAAATTTACATTTTGGTCTTTCATATTTAATTTATAGTACTTATTTATCACTAGTTAACTTTTTTTACTTTGTTTTCAAGTACATAATTTGTTTATATATTATTAAAATTATAAAATATCTAATTTCGGGTACTCCACGATTAATCCCCGACTCGGCTAAGTTCTTCCTACAAGGTCATAGCTGTGTATACCCCGCCTAGTGCCTTTTACAACTTTGACATCAACTCGATTCACACAACATGAAACCTGCAAACCTAGCATACAAAAGGGACTCGGACTATTTTTACGACTTTAATTCCGACGACAATCAAAACAAGTCAAAAAACAATAGATGGTATGTGAACTTTTTCAAAGTTTCCGATAAGTTCGTCAATACGCAAGTTTTAAGATAAAAGAAAGTAGTGGCACTGTCAAGGATGTATGGGTATCAATGGTGCAATTAAGTGGTTTATTGGTCTAGATCCACTCTTACATCATACCAGAATGACACACACCAAGAGAAGACTTCATCATCAATTTGCTACTTTTGTGAAGGAAGAAATTACGAATAAAGAAATTCAATAACAATCAGATTATACTATATAACAACCTATACCTATGTGATCAATGCAAAAATATACATCGTGGCTTGAATCTTTATTTTAACTTGCTATCCATTTACTTCCAGATTAATACATATTAAGTATTCGACATCGTTTGGTTTATAATAAATTTTAATTAATTTTATGTTGTTTAATTAAAATTTATTATTAAGTGCTCGTGTTTAATTGATCTTAATTTACCGCATTGAGTGATTGAAGTTCTAATAACAATACATGCAGGAAAATAGGAGTTAGCCCCCACTAAAATCTATATATATTAAAAAATGGAAAATATATCGTCTGTTAACTGCACCCGTAGAACCATGTTGTTAGTTATAAAAGGGGCACTTTTGCATACATACAGAAAGTTGAGGGATTAAAGATATAAAAAATCATTTTTTAAAAGAACGGCGGTTACTCAACATGATCTATTTAATATAAGAAAGTAATTGGTGTTGTTGATTTTTGTGTTGTTACTTTAAAATACAGGACTAAACATATACATCTTAGAAAGTTAAAGGGTAAAACATACAAAAGGTTAGTGGGTAATTACATGAAACTTGATTGGTCAATAGCATAAAGGGTTAGTGCTGTCAATAACACCATTTAATATACCGTAAATAACATAGTTATTATTTTCAGTAAAAAATAAATGTGTACAGGTAGTTTTTTCCAAGTTATTTTTAAAAAAGTGATATTTGATAGGTGATTTGCAATACATACATAAAAGTTATCAGCACTCTTAGGCACATACAAATTATGTAGAGTTTTTAATATATAATCTATGCTATATATTAACTTAAATACAATTTAAATGACAGAGACAAAGTTTTATATCTCAAAATACATATACGAAATATGTGAAAACACGTGTAAACCCAAGTTACAAAACATGCCTACATTTTAACTGATCCATAAACCAGGTCAAAGAAAAAGTTCGGGCTGAGAATTCCCACTACTCAGCTTCAACTCCTTCAAGTAACAATATTGAGTACTGACTGCAAACAAGAAATAATGCGATACAAATTACCTATATACACAGTCTGGTTGACGCACATGGTGTGTTCATCGATTCAATTTACAATTTTCTCGGGTTAATCAGTTCGTTCGGTCTATTCAGATATGAAACTTTTATGAGACAAACAGAAAATTAAATTCAAAGTGCTCAAATCGAAATCGAACCAAAAACTATCGGTATTAATACGATCTATTGATTATTAATTTGTGATGAAAAGTTTATAATTACTAATATAACATTCGCTCAAGCACAAGGGTTTTGAAAAGCAGGCTTGGAATACTTCTTTGTATTATTCTTGTGACTAGTCACGTATGTGTGAACACGTTGGATATTTTTTAACCGAATCTTCATTTTATGACTTTCGCTATCTCGGGGTGTAGGTGCTTTTTACTTCCAAATCTTTTGAATCATGTGTTTTTAAACGAGATCAAGCATCATGAATAAGAGTAGTATGCAATTACCTCAATTGCTCAAAACATATGATCAAAATTTGATGGGATAAGTAAAGCTAATTTTGTAAAATGAGTTGGTTTTGAAAAGTTTTTAGAAAACTTGTTTCTACATCCAAGTGTGAAGGATAGTCAGAGATTTCATCACTTCTTGGAATGTAACTACTACTAGGATATGATAGACACATGTTTCCTCCCGAGAAACTCTATGTTAAAGTCGTGAGTTCGACTTTTAATTCTTCTGATCATGTCACGTGAAATGCATCCCTAGGGTGGATGATGATGGTGTTGTGAGACCTAGGTTGTAGGAATGTGTAGCGAGGCAGGTAGATCCTTATGAAGTGGCGGACCATGGTAGATATTAGGTTAGGTTGTTCCATGGTTTCCACGCTAAAGCTCTGGAAGTGTGCTGAAGCGATCCCGTAGAGATCTTGCAACCCTAGTGTGATGTAGTCCACTGCTTTGGTAATCGGGCCATAAGGGTCAATCATGGAGGCCATGTTAGTATGAATCATGTCTCAGTCAGGGTGTGCATGTCGGATAGAGTATGTGAATGCCAGGAATTGAATCTGTAGGACATCGTAGTCCTCAGGACTGGGTCTCTGTTGATTATGTTGGTGGTGTGGCATAGGTTGCTGATAAGATTTTGTTGGTGCTAGTCGAATGGAAAGTCAGAGTCCCCGAATATAAGAATTAGTTTACTGAATATCTCCCAGTATCAAACATAAAATGTGGAATCTGATCTTTCCGTGCTGTCTTCAATGAATATGGCACGAAGTCGAGTCGTTACTTCAATGGCAACATCGACTTGAGATATATCGGAAGTAATAATGGGGTGGTTATGTTTTCGCTCATCCCAAGCGGTCAATCTTAACTCATTGATAATCAACTCTGCATTGTGATTAAGAATGGAGTAGATTACTATCCTAACTTGTGGAGTATGTGATGCTCTGGTTTGAGGAAGGAGGAAGCTTTTACGTTTGATGCGAAAGTGGTTGAGGCTAATTCTTTCCAAATATCACCATGTTCACGGCCTTGTTCCCTAGGGTAAGTCCGTGGGCTATCAATGAAGAACTTGATTTGGTTTGAGCCTCTGTGTACAGCTTCAAATAAAATGCCAAATCGGTGAGTGAAAGTTGTTGATCCTCTCCCCTATATTTAAATCGTATCATCCATCTATCAGTGACTCAATCGATTGTTGGGTCGAATTCGTAAGTAAGCATGAATTCGGTGACGACCTCATGATATACTTCTTCCTTCAAAGAGAATAGTTCAACCCAAGCATTGAGTTTCCGGTGACCTATCTTATACTTGATTAACTTCTTCAAAATCCCTTTCATCCTAATCAACTCCATATCCTCCCATACTATGTACCGATTATTCCCAAGTTTCCGATTCATCCATTCTTTTACCAACTTACGTCTCTTGCTTGATGTAGCTAAGTAGGCGAATGAAGGCGGGATGTTATCTATGTTAGTTCTCATCTGCAAGGAAACAAAAAGTAATCAAGTATGGTGCCATGATTATTATAAGTAAATGGATTACAAAGATTGCATTTCTATTTTCTAGGAAAAATTCGAAATGAGGGCTTTAAAACATAGATAATCCATAAACCTGTAATGATCATTTTAAAGACATATCACAACAAATCGCCAATTTTCCACATTGATGACTTCTAGATTATTCAAAGAAAATACACAATACTCCAAAGTGGTTATTTTTACCCAAGTGTATCAAGTAACCAATCTAAAGTGATGTGTCTTAGCCAATTTTGCATTCTTTAATCTTAACCAAATAAACATTAAAACTAATGAACCTACCAAGTTTGTTCAAGTTTTGCAATTACCTTAAATTGGTCAAATTAAAGTCTACAAAAGTGTTGACTAGTACAAACCTACAAGTATATTTAAAATTTGGTTTATGATACTTGTACGTTTAAACATGTCAACATTGAATAATTAGAAATTTTAAGATCAAAACTTTGACTTTTCAAAAGTCAAAAATCATTCTTCAAAGTAAGAACCAAAAATCAAGTAGGCTAAAATATCAACTTTTTGCGTAGAAGTTTTATAAAAAGATGTTGATATTTTAACCATTCAATCTATGCCATCTTGCTCTCAAGTATGAATTCCAACTTAATCATGCTAGTTGTAACTAAATAATAGTGAAATAAAAACTATATGCTTTAGAAATTATCATAAACTTTTTTAATTAAAGTAACGATAAAATCAAAGTCTAGATTTATTCTAAAAAGTGTATAATTTAAAATCAAAGGAGGCCAAATCATCGAAAATTAATCCAAGTGCTATTTTATATAAATCTTTATTTGAAAATGATGGCACTAAATTAATCTCATCAATTATAATCCTTCTTTAATTTCAAAATTATGACTTCCATTATTTCTTTCTAAGAGCAAATTAATTGCACATGCAACAATTATCAATTAAATACAATTCATGTAAGCTAGACAAGGCAATTCATCATATTCAAAAAGTCAACAACTAGGTCAAAATTTGACAATTTAAAAAATCAAACTACATAAATCTTCCATCAATTTATCAATCTCATGCATAATTCAACCTACAACTAACTTAAGCATGCATTTTTAACTACAATACCCACTTTGAATAACCCAAAAATTAAAGTTGCATAAACCCTAATTTTAAGCTAATTAAAAGTAAGTATAAGTTTGGGGATTACCTTAAATTAGATGGAATAAGGATGTATAGATGAAGGAAATGGAAGAAATGGAGCTTGGAACCTTCAACAATGGTGGAAAAATGGAGGTTTGGTGGTGTGGCCGTTTTTCAAGGAGGGAGGGGGAGGGAGAAGTGATTTTATTTTTGAAAAAATTGGAAGTATTTGGAAAATTGGGGGTATTTGTATGTTTGGTGGGTGGGTGTATTTTCCAACTAGTTTTCCTAAGGTATACTAATACTAACTACTACTACTTATTCTTTTTTTTTTTTTTTTTAAATTTAACGCAAAGAATCTAAGTAATGATTTTAACTAACTAATTTAACTTACTACGTTAACTAGTTTTACTACTGTGACTACTTTAATTATTTTGACTAAGGAAATTAAATTAAGCTAACTATTATATTAATTTAACTACTTTGAGTTAATTTCAAAATTTTAATGCGAAAAGTCTACGTACTAACTTATTGATTACGAAGCTAATTAAATTTTGGACTAGCTACTTTTAACTACGCCATTTTTAGATTAACTAAAGTCACTAACTTAATTATTTTAACTACGTAACTAATTTTAACTAGCTTAACTAATTTTAACTAATTTTAACTACTTTAACTAACATTTTTTTTAACTTATTTAAACTAAGTGAATTATCTTAAGTTATTTTAACTAATTTAATTATTCTAACCTAATTTTAACTAGTTAAACTATTTGACTTACATTTTGTTAAAAATTATTCTAGTTAAACTTGGGGTGCCTCCCAAAAGCGTTTATTTAAAGTCGATAGCTTGACTTTTCCTCGGATAATTCAAGCGGCATTGTCCGAAGGCGAATGTCCAATATTCGGGGCTCTAGGTTGAGGTAAGGTGTAATGAGGAATAAACGACTTACGAAGCATGTTAATGATCGTGTTGACTAGGTCTGTGGGATTTATTGTGTAAAGTTCAAATTCTTTAATGAATTGACGTTCTTCTAGACCTAGGCTCAAAAGATTTTCTATAAGTCGATTAAACACTTTTCTCACTTTCTTTGGGTTTGATATGCCAGTTCTAAATCCTTCATCTTTATAATTCAAGTGGTAGACAAGCTTTCCGAATGCGTCATTTAAATTCTCTTCCTCAGGTGTGTCAGGATTTTCGGAAGTTGTATAAACAAGATCCAAAATATCCTCAATATCTTGCGTTTGTTGTTGAGTGAAAGGGAATTTAGATGTGGCGAATATTTGGGCGAGTTTGATAGTCGTTTCTTTTCGTTTTGAAAAGAAAGCGGACTCGATATTTTCTTCGGTCGTAGAGGGAAAAGCTGCTACTAACTTTGAAATTATGTAAGAGGCGGGATCGACAAAGAAAGGGATTCTATTGGGTAAAAGTTGAGGAATTATTGGATCACGTTCGATCCAATACTCGAGTTCATCAATTAGTGCAGCGACATAGCGATTAATCAATGTCAGCGAGACAAGTTGATAATCCGTGCTAGCAAATAGATTTATAAGGAGATCTATGTCTGATTTTAGCTCGAGTTCTTCCTTATGATCGGATGGGAAATGAGATTTATTTACCATTTTGTCTATGTTACCTAGGATTTTCTTGTTGCTCAACCGAATAGGGAAAATCAGATGTATTAAATTTACGTATGAGTTGTTTATAGATATCTAATCTCCTACCAGGTTTAAAAGAATTTCCTATGCACTTGACCTCCTCAGTTGGAACTTCCATTATATCTATGATGTCGACAGGTGGACCTTGTTGTACCATTTGGATAATGGCATACTTTGGTTCAACTTGACGAATATGGAAAGTTTCATCTGGTTCAGTAGATTCATTTCTCCAGTCGTAAGGGGGTTCTGGGTTTTGGTTGGGTTGAGTGGTTAAAGGGTTGTTGAATTCATAGTCCTCGTCCAGATAATGAAGACGCTCATTTTTATCCAAACCTTGTATGGTTGTTAAAAAATAGGTTTCAACATTATCCAGCGAACTATCGGGTAGGTTATAGGACGAATCAGGTGGTCGAGGAAAATGTGGGAATTCTCCTAGTGATGTTGGAATCTCGGGGTCAGAATCATGATGACTGCTTGAGATGCATGTCATATGATGTGAACTATTTTGAGGTTCGTAAATCTCTAGGTTAGAATTGAGAAGTGATCCTATAGTTCTGGGTTCGTCCTTCTTGATAACGGGAATTTCTTCGGTTTCAGATGAGGATGAGGAATAGAAGTCGGATTCTAATTCTCGTTCGAGACAATCGAAGAATTTGGCATCGTCCATTGCCATCATTTCATCCTTTGTGAGATTCGCGAGGGGTGAAACAGAGCTTGAAGGTCGGGAATCGTAGAAGAAAGGAATTGTTTTTGTCATTTTTATATTTTTGGATAGGTGAATTATTTACACTAAGTTATTTACGAAAAGTGGTAAACTTTCGGAAAGGATTTGGAAAATTCTAAACGAAAGGGTCTCCTAAATATTACTATCTAAGGTAGCTTCAGATCGTACGTTAAACGATTCCCCGGCAGCGGCGCCAAAAACTTGATGTACGCACAACGGTCGGTCTAATCCTGACTAGGTGTCGTTGGTTTGTATTGATTGCAGGATAGCGACAGAAGGGAGCACAATCAGTGTGTGTTTTAAATTTATAAGAGCTGGGGCTCAAACTATATGTACTACCTACTACACTGGGTGAGTAAGCAGTAAGTATAACTCGAGATCGTTCAACGATTGTCACGAATTGAAATGAAGGTTATGCTTAGGATATGTCCTATATTAGGATGGGTTTGTGTAGGATAGGTAGATTTGATTTGTTTTGATTTTTAATTAGACTACTTGCATAAAAATAAATAAATTCTAAACTACGGATAGGTAAATCAGATAGATAGAGTGTGATTGCTGAAACTTCGACAATTAGATTTTCTGGATGATATTCATTATAAAGATAATTAGGGACATTCCTAAATATTTATCAAATAGACTTTTGATGTAAACACTAGCACCCTACAAATCTAGTCAACCTAAATCTGTATGTCACTGAGTACTAGGCTATCATGAGGCTGATCAGATCAGGCCGCTCGACCCCCAACACTGTCCGATGAGGACTAGTGACCCGTCTTGGATAAATATCTTGGGTGCATGAATAAGGTAACGGGCTGTTTATAGCATCTGACCTTTCTTAACACCTAGGTCTAATTGATTTTATTAAGGTATGTACTAATTGTTTACTACGTACGTTAAACTGTCTGTTATGTAGAGTCTAGGGGCTTAAGCATCTTAGACTACTGATGAATCTTCGCTTTCAACTACCTCTGTCCTGGGCTAGACCCTCCTTTACAATCAGTTGTTCATCCCTAAACCTACGTACGATGAATCTAACGTTTTACCGGTATATTCATAGCTTTCGTGTTCAGACCATGTCTAGGGCTAACTCCTAGGTATTTCACGAAATAAGATACCAACGGCTTTTCCATGGCTTCCACAATTGTACTACACTCGATGGTGTTTCCATTGCTATACCAGGTACTTTGTCGAATACGGTAGTTACGTCGCTTTATACTAATACACAGATAACTACCTACTGTAATTAGGCTTGATCAATTCCTAACAACTAAGTGATAGCCACGTGAAAAACTGGAAAGGGTAATCCATAAATTAGGTCTAGTGCATGATGAGTTTAACCAGATACATAACAAAACAATTCCTAATTATATAATTAAAAGAATAATTAAACATCATCCATATTTCTAACTATCTACATTTCGACAATCACAATACTAAACTACTCACTAATCATGGCAACAAATAAACCGCATACAAGATAATCATGCAAAATAAACATATTATAAGTATGAGAGAAATAGATGTCACCCGGAGATAAGCAGCGTAATATCGAGAACTTTGCACTCTTGAATTAATGCTTCAATAATCCTTGATTACAATAGTAGCTCCTCTAATCTAACTTGATTACCACTAATTAACTAACTAACTAACTAATATTTACAAACTAGTTTCTAGAGTGAGAAACTAGAGAGAGAAGTGTGGAAGAGTTGAGGTATGTTGTGGAGGTTGATGGAGGGGGGTATTTATAGGCTCAAGCCTCTCAAAATACACCCAAATGACTCACTACCCGTATTTGGGTGTGGTATAAAAATTAAATCTTTAAGGTAAAATTCGACACCCACATTGACACCCCTTGGAAATTGGGTGTATTCACAAGACCAAATTGTGAGTGAAAATCACCCAAAATGAGAATACACCCAAATCAGGAGGGTGTATACGCCATTGGTGGTGGTATACGGCCTCTTTGGAGGGCGTATACGGGCATCGTGGCCGTATACCACCTCTTCTTGGTCGTATGGTGCTAGGTCGTGAGTCTTGAGTGCGGGATCGTAACTTGGTTTCTTCGTTTTGCTCTAACTTCTTCGTTCTTGATCCGTTTTGAGCGATTCTCACGTCCACGTTCTCGTAATCTCCTGAGGAACATTTTAAGATAGATTTCAGCTTCTAATTTGGATTTTACGATAAAATGAACGTGTGCTTGATTTATGCCTGTTTTAACGCGTTTTTCGCCCCTTTTTACTATCTTTTGAAATAATGGTTAAATTTTGACCGAGTTAACAAAATATAATTGATTATGACAATATTAGTGTGTTTTTGTTAATTCTAAGTCTGATATGGGTTAAATAATGTACGTAAAAACATGACTTTTTACGCTACATCACCCGCTAAGGCATCATATAGCTAAAAGTTTATCTACTTCTGCTCCTAACAGAATCGATAATCTTTCATGGAAATAGTAAACGGGTATTCTATATCATGCATTTCTTCCTAGATGTGCTCTTGTAGTGTTGTTACGAAGGTTTGGATGCAATCTTTGAGGATTTGGGGGTCTCTTGAATCATTGCTAGCTAAATAGGTAGCGTATACGGTTTCAATAGTTGTGTGGGACCCATTTATCATCCGAAGAAAGAATAAATCAAGTAATTGTAATACGAAGAACACAAAGAAGATATTTTTCAAGTATGTTTATATATTTAAGTAATCACACATATACAAAACCTCACATGGATACACAACCCTAGAGGAGGTATAGGGGAGAATATCTAAACTGATGAGATTGTGATTTAATCAAGGTACAAACCATAGGAAAAGACAACTCTAAATGTGAAGGGATCTCTTTATTTATAGAGTCTAAACAAGACTTACATTAGAAAACTAATTCATATAAGGAAACTAATAATTACACGTTTACTTCGAATAAACTAAGTAATAGGAAATTCAAATCTTCAGTAATTGTCGCCTTGATATTCTTAATCTTGTTCCCCATGATCTTCTCGATCTCTTAAGATTGACTCTGCAAATCTTCACTTTATCGATCTTCTGTTTGTATAGATTTGAGTCTGTGAAGATCTGAGTCTGACTGACATCACATAGACTCAGATTGAACGTTTCACAAAGACTGAGATTCACTTAGAGTCAATACTCAGACTATTTAATCTCACTAAACAAGTTTACTTTCAGCTTACACTTTGTCCCTAGGTCAACAATAGATTCCTTGAGATCTTTTTCAAGCTTGTCCAGAACACGGAATTGAGGGTAGGTAAGAGGTTTAATCTAGTTTGTGATAGTCTCAATTAAACACTTCATAGTGTGAACATAGGTGTAGTTAAGGAATTTGGTGGATGGAGGTTCCTCTGTTGGATCTTCCTTAGGCTCACTATGTGTTGGAGAAATTCGATATTCAGTGTTCTCGATTTGCGTAATCTCTTCATTGGGTAGACATGATTTCCATGATTGGGCAGACAAGATTCCTAAAAAAATTAAGGTGTTTATATCCTCCTGTATGTCCATCAGTACAAAGTCTTCAGGGTACAAGAATCTATCAACCTTAACCATAACGTTCTCAACTATTCCCTTTCGATACCTAATGGCTTGGTTGGGTAGTTGGACAGTCATTTTGGTTGGTTTAAGGTTTTCTAACTCTAATATCTTGAATAAGGAATAAGGCATGAGGTTGATGCTTGCTCCGAAGTCGGCTAAAGAGCCAATAGTACAAGATTGGTAGATAGAACATGGAAGAGTGAATCATTATGTGTCTCCTAGCTTTTCAGGTAGTTTATTTACTAGAAGGGCTGACAATGTGGCGTTTAGAGGCATATTTTGGACTTCGGGTATCTTATCCTTTGTGGATAGAAGTAGTTTCCTAACGTATTGGTTACGATTAGGTATTCATGACATATTATCAACGAATTTCCCGTCAGGTTTGAAGGATGCGAGTTTGTCGGGACAATACTTGATACATTCCTGGAAAAGGAAGGCGTTCTTCTCTTTTTGGTGTAGGTATAGACTCTGTGCCTACTGCTGGTGTAACATCATGTTATTCCTCAATCGGTGGAGGAACTGGTGGTTGGCTTAGTGCCCCTTTAGAGTCTGGCGTGTTGACTAGCTTGTCCTCATCAACACGTGGGTTGTAAATAGTGTTGCTAGGCAAACTACCCTTAGGTCTAACATCAAGACATTGTTTTAATTGACCTATTTGAGTTATAGGCTCTTAAGTAAGGAAAGTTGATTTCTCACGAAGATATCAACTTGGTTTTGTTTGGCCAAAGTCTTCTGGTTTAGTTGGTATAGGCGGAGAAGGTGAGGGTGTCTTCTAAGCCAACGACTGGGGTGGTTTTCTTAACATTCAATTCAACAGATTGGGTAGTGTTTAATGTAGGCAGAATGAGTGGAAGTGGTTGGTCATAGGTGAGTTGAGGTTGTTGAGGATATATTGGGAATCTAGGTAGATATCTAGGCTCAAAGGGTGGTTGGATATTCCAAGGTGGATCTAGAATGATTTTTTGAGTTTTGAGAGATCATATAAGTTACATATCATGGGAAAATTAAGCAAAAATAAATACATTAAAATGGTGATGTTTTCATCCTTAGAAAGTGTACTAACTTTGTTTAAAATCATACTTGCCAAACCACAAGAACATCATTTCACCATATTCACTTTGTGACTTCAATTTTCATGATTTAAAGTAAATTTGGGTCATTTCTTAAACTATTTTAAGTATTATCTTTTTTGTTTCAAAATAGATCCATTTACTGCTCTTTTTGCAATAACAAGAAAAAATAGATAATTATTTTTTAGGGTTGATCATCATCTAAACCCTTGATAACGCGTAAAAAGTCACGTTTTTACTCACGTTATCTTACCCATATTAATTAAATAATTAAAAATTTAATCCAAATATCACATTTATTTGATTTATTTTGTGAGTTAGGTGATTACGAAGACGATGCTGTAAAACTCACCAAAAACGGGCGTTCGAGCCAAGTCAACACAAGGTGATTCGTTTGCGTTCAAATCATATTTTTGATAAATTTATGGAAATTATCATTGATCAAGCCTAAGTTAAAGATAATTTGATTATGATCGCGTGGATATAAGAATTGCTAAAAACGGATAAGAAACGAAGAAGTTAGAGCCAAAACAAGCAACGAAGAATTACGATCCCGCACACAAGACATCACAACCTCGCGAATACGGTTCAGGACACCAAAATATGGCTCAGGCATGATCTTCACAAACCGTATACGGCTCAAATGGCCCATATACGGCCCAATGTGAACCATATACGCCTCAAACGAACCGTACATGGTTTGTGCGACCTGTATATGCTTAAAATCACATCTTGGTACGGTTCGCGCAATACGAGTCGATTTTGTAAAGGTCAAATACGGTTCAGATGGTCAAAATACAGTTCGGGATCAGCTTTATATATATCAACCTCCTCATCCAACATTCCACACACCTCACATTTCAGTTTACTTCCATTTCTCTTTGTTTCTTCCCTCTCTCTCTACTTTCTCTCTCTAGATTAATCTAATTAATTTAGGGAGAGATAATTAAGGGATTGAGGATTTAATTATGTATTAGTTAGTAGTTAGTAGCTAGCTTAGCAATGTAACGCTTTGGATATTAAGAAGAAATACAAGTGTTATTCTGCTCGCAATATTTACGAGTAATATTTATCATTTTCTTCAAATAATTTGTCATAATGTTCTTGTTTGATGTTTGTGATTTATTAATATCTGAAATGTTTATTGACATGCTTTGTAAGTAGTTACTTGTATGTTTTCCATGATTTAGATAATTATACTTACGAATGATGTTTAAATAATCGTTAAACAAACCGTTATGAAGCAACGTAAATACCGTAAAACGTCTGAGTCCGTGGTATAGCAATGGAAACACCAATAGGTGTAGTATAACTGTGGAAGCCACGAAAAAGCCGTCGGTATAATACTTTGTGGATTACTGTCTCAATGTTCTGAATATGTCTATTACATAGATAGCAGTTCAGAACACGATTATAAATAAAGATTATTATTGTACTTCGTATAGTCTAAATGCCGCTAGATTTAATTCGTGAATGACCCTTTCCAGTTAACCACGTGGCTATAACCTAGATATTAAGAAGTCAGGAACCTTGATTATGGTAAGTAGTTATCTATGTAAATGATCATTGGACTAGGAACCTACGAGAGCACCGCGTAATACATAGTAATAACTATGGGAATCGCCGCGTATCTCATAGCGGATTTTCCACATATGATTGATGTAAGAACCAATGTAGGCATTGACACATAGTAAAATACATTGCGACTTTACTGAACTACATGACTTGCATATGAAGCAATGCAAAACATTGTGAATAATCCAGGGATGTATAATTGATAGAAAAGGAGAGGTCTAGCTCCTAACGGTACTAAAATGTATATCGTTAGATAAATAAGAAAAGTCAATAAGTTAATTAGAAATAGACTTGTATCAGTGTTAAGAAAGGCCGAATCATTAATTACAGTCTGCTACTTTATTCATTTACTTAGGGTTACAACCTAAATAGGTCACTTGATTCTACATAAGAATCATGTTGGGAGTCGAGCAGACTTATTCGGCCAGCATCATAATAACCTAGTTCCTGGTGACATGCCAATTTAGAACATGTGTTAAACTGGTAGGGCTCTAGTATTTACACCGATGTATATATGTCTATTAGTCTAAGGAATGTCTTCATAATAAACATCATCCCGACACTATACTAAATCATGACAAACCACATCTTCTTTATCCTTAGTTATTCCTTGCATGCTAGCTTATTTTATTTTATTGTTTTAGTAGTTATTAACTAAAACCAAAATCCTATCCAACTATCCAACTATAAAAACCCTATCTTGAATACTGAATTGTCCAAACGAGCTTCATTTCAAATTCCACCATCATAGAGACGGCCCTGATCATCCTTACCTCGTACTAGTATCTAGTAGGTTGTAATACCCCATTACTTAATAAATAAAAATAGTTATTATAATTAATTTTGTTATAATAAATTATATAAAAATCTTGATTAGTTAGTGGAGTTTGATGAATAAGCCTAAGAAAACATGTAGACTTATGACTAATCTTTACAAAAAAAACACTTGTACATCTTTTAAATATTAGAGGATGACTAATCAAGACACTTGTAAAGCATGTAACTAATAAGAGCAATGACTAATCAACATAGTTAGTGGTATAAATAGGTGATTTATGTTAGCTTATTCCTCTTCTTGGTAATTTTGAAAGAAACAAAATAAAGAGTATAAATTTCCATCTCAAAACTCATATCATATACATACTAGAGTTTTAGAAAGAGGAAGGATTAGTAGAAGTAAAAGGTGTAGGTCAACAATCACCATCTCATCTTTCACCATTAAGTTCTCATCATAAGGTATATACATATACATATCTCAAGTCTTAACATTTTATTTGATGCTTATTGAATTCTTTACTTTCATTTCTTTAATGCATATGTAATTAAATGTAATAATCTCCAAAGTAATGGTTTAACTATGTATTAGTAATATGATGGTTCAACCATTCTTGAAAAAATGGTTAATAAAATGTTACAAAATGAATCTTTATGTAAAAATTGGGTAAAAATCCGAATTATAACTATAAAACTCGGATAGGGGCTTTAGTGACTGTTTTTACAGCTTTTGTGACAGAAAAGTCCGTCGCTAAAACTGTTGCAGATTTTTTTGGACATTTTGTGACAGATTTTGTAATATCACTAAAAGTGGCTGCACACATTAATCTTTTAAAAGTGTTAGAAAACTTTGTATTTAACCACTTGCTTTACTTTACATCAAACAAATTTTATAACAAAATAATGAAATATATGTTTTGACAATTTAAAAGCTTATATCTTACAAAACAAAATAAAATGACATGTTGTAACATTTTTAGATTACCTAATTTTGTTGTTAAATGAATTCTAAGTATAGCCATTATATTGGTTTTAGGAAAAGGCAAAGGAGTAATCAACCTTCCAAATTAAGTGAGTATTCTTGTGTATTTTCAAAATGAGAATGTATGCTAGTATATGTGTGTTTATTCTTCCATGTAATATGACTTTTTATGACATAATTATATGCTTTGATTGTTGATGAAATTGCATTTGTATTTTATACATTCTAATGATTGTTGTGTGATGGACAAATTACTTTTAAATGAAAATTTCTTGATATTAACTCAAGTTGGTCAAGTCTTTATCTTTGTGGTTCTGACTCACCATAACACTTAAAATGATTAGCATCGTTATCAATGAGTGTCTAATGTCCTACATCACAATAATCGGGATCCCTATGAATTCATTAAATGTTGATTTTGATTATATTATGATTGTATTATAAGTATACTTGTTCATTATTGTGTGTGATATTTTGTACACAAGCTCACTAAGCCATTTAGGCTTACGCATTACATACATTCTCAGGTTCAAAGAGGTAGACTCAACTCGTGATGGATCAATAATAGGTGAAATGGAATAAGAAGACTATTTTCCTTATTATGTGAAAATTCCCCGACGTTTCTAGTTGTTTTATTTTATTTTAAGATGTAACTTTTGTTGGTTATTAGGCACTTTGTAAGATATTTCCGCGACAACTCTTTATGTATTTAAGCTTTGTGTAATATTAAATCGGGGCGTTACATAGGTAGTATGGAGGTTTAGGCCCCGACAAATAGAAAATATAAAACACCCCACTAATAGCGCACCGTTCGGTCACCGTCCGGCAACAATCAACCGATGACGACACGCCGTGACAAAACTGATTGTTCGGGGCGACATCACCCCTGCAGATTCAGAGTCAGAAGATGATGAAACAAAGTCCATTGAAGCAGAATTGGCTCTACTTGCAAAGAGGTTGGAGAGAAAGAAGTTTGGAGGTTTATAAGATAAATCTACCTTTGATCCAGAGAATTTAACCTACTACAAGTGTGGGTATGGAGGGCATATAGCTGCTAAGTGCAGAGTAAAGACTGTGGAGGCTTTACAAGTTGAGAAAATGGCAGACAAAGCAATGAATTAAAAGTAAAAGTAGTTTAACTCAAAGAGAAGGGATGAAAAAGATTAACCCAGGAAGAAAGAAAAAGCTTTATTGGTGGAGGAACGGGTTGATCTATCATCAGATGATGATGATGATTTGTGTTTAATGTCTATCACAAAAAGCCAGTTTGATGAAGATGTGAAACAAGTAGAGAGAGCTTGTTGTCATCCAGAATGAAACAAAGAATCTGCTTACAATGTAAATAGTTTCAAACTCTATTCTGATTAAGAAAAACAAAAAATGTTTAAAAATATCTATGTAAATTGTTTAATGGGACTCGATGATATTTCTAATTTAAAATATAAACTTAATCAAGTGAAAAATGAGCTATAAGATAAAATTGATCACATCAATGAAAATGTACAATATAAACTTGAACTCAATGCTCACAAAGAAGCTTACAAAATGGTAGCTTTAGAAAAATATGAATTTTAAAAAGAAAACATAGCATTTTGAGAAAAATGTAAATCGTGGTGCATTTCATCTCTGAAAAATGTGGATTGTTTATCTAAACAAATCTTAAATCAAGTTCAAGCAATATTAAGTGAAGAGTTTGATCTTAAATCTCATTTAGATAAAGGAACATACTCAAAACCTAAAGTGTTTGCTCCTGATGTTTTACCTCACACTTTTAGTTATACATTAGGTGAGAAAAAAGTTATAACAAATGCTTTTGTAAAACCCAAACAAGTATTAGAAACTGAACAAGTATATGAAACTCAGCCCAAACTCAAAGGACATAGATTATGATGTTAAATAGACCTCACTCTGTGAAATATAATTCTCAGTTTGTGAAGTCTAACTCTAAGTCTGGTAAATTAATTTTTGAAGGCAGTAGCAACTCTAAGTCTGCAAAGGTTAACTCTAAGTTTGTGCCTCATTTAAACAATATGAATGACCAGACTAAGAAAATTAAATTGCTAAATCATCAATTGATGAAGTTAACTACATAATTTAAATCATATATTGGGTCAAAATAGGAACCTAAACATCGACAATCTGGAAGTATAACCATAAATCCAAAAGAACTACAAAATTGAATGGAAAATGTTACAATTGTGGTATCAAAGGAAGGTATACATTGCACAGAGTCACATAAGAAGAAACCTTAACAATTTGTCTTACAAATAAACACAACATGCATAAATTAACTATACTACAACCTTATATGCTGGCTGCAATGACAAGTTGTACGGTACAAACTCATTATCACACTTCTGAAGCATCTATGGTACACAATTTGCTAGAAAAATGATTGCATGAATGATAAGTGATTTTTGGTCTTCTTTTGCCTGTTGCAGGTCTTGGAAAGACAGAATTGTTTCAGCTAGCAAGAAAAGCTGTTGACTTCATATATGCTGGAGATAAAGTAAAGATGGAACTAAACAAAGTTTTGAATCAGCCGCTAGGATGCTAGAGTCTAATTAATACTGCTCATTTTCAAACTAGTATATTGTGATGTTGCTATATATTCTTTCTGAGACACATCAATGTTTTGGTATGCTTTTTGAAGTCTCCATGATCATGTTGACTATATCTTACTTTGACCTTGCAAATTACAGTGATTAAAAAGGGTATGAACAAATATCGAGTCTCTTAATATGTTGTATAATATATGACTTTCGTACACTAATAGCTTTGTATTGATGTGCACAAATTTCTTCTGAGTGTGGAATTAGCCATTCATTCAAGATATAATGCTCTAGTCAGTTTTGTATCTAGAGTCCTTGTTTTCTTCAAATTATTGAAGTCACTTGATTTGAAATCCCTGTGTAATGTAATTTCTAAATGTTTTGAATTGAAACATCAGTTTTGTTTGAAGATTGTTTCCATTTTAATGTGTGTATAATATGCTAAAAAAAGGTAGGTGCAAATTGTAATCATGCCTACTCACTTGTAAGAAGGGCCAGAAAGTCAAAACAAGGGTGAAAAAATAGTCAAAAGCTCATCCTCATTATTAGGCAGATAGGACAAATGGACAATTACTTACAAATTCCAAATATATTAGCAGTCCTATTTCTAATAAGAATAATGGTTAAATAGTTTCATGCGTATATAGATTGATTACAAAAAACCAATCATATTTATGGTTGTTGGTTTACAACAATGATGGTTAACCAATTGTAATCAGAGGATGAATACAAATGGATGATTTAACATAAACCATAATGAATATTTTAATTGAAGAATGCATTTTTAGATTTAGAACACTGTTAAGTGACCCATTAACCAAATGGTTCAGTTCTAGTATCACTTGATACAAAAAGGTACATTAAAGGTAAGTGTAGAAAGTTAAAATGGTAATTTTGAATCAATTAACTTATAAACAACACCAAAGCTATACAGAAAGTTAAATGACAATTTTGTGTCATTTACATTCAAAGGGCTTGTCAAACACTATGAGAGCTCTTAAACCAGTCACCGTAATCAGACCCCTCACCATTGTTGATCATGATATCAGTTATATTAAAACATTGACTCCATCAAAAGGCAGATTTATATAAGACCAGATCCTTTAGTATAGTCAAAGACGAGGTCTACAGTGCACCATTGCATAAGTAAAACTAATGTTCAACTTCTAATGTATAAGGTACAAGATATTAAAGCTTTAGTATTTTTTGTGATTATTGTCATGATATGGGATTAAGTGATTTACCAACAGTAAGCATATTTCCCACTTTGGATATAGACTTATAAACAGCAATCACCACTACTTTAATTTTAAAGACATCAAGACAAATGCTCATGTTGCAAATAGCTGCAAGTGCCACCACTATGTTGCCAGAAAAGAAAGGCGGTAGCAGCGGTGATTCGGCTCCAATTAAGATAGGCACACATGGCACAGCAGGTAACCTGGTGATGAAGAAGATTGAGTATTTCAAAAGGCTAGAATCAGAAAGTGGCTATGATCATCTTCACGGTGAAAGATACTCATTAGATCCTGATAAGAAACATAGTGGTCTCAACTTTTGGACAAGATTTAGATTCTTGAAATTTGCATGGCATAGAAAGAAGGGGAAGTGTGGCAGCAGTGATAAGTTTTTGCCAATGATCTCTAGGATGGTGGACGTTGGGGAAAGCCGCTGTAGCCACCACCACCGTGCAAACGAGATTCCCCGTTTCAATTACCAGAATCTTCGAAGTGATAGCTAAGCATTTCAAAATCTGGTCTGAAATATAGAAAGGGCAAGATACATTGGGATCATATCATCACTGAACACATGAGGTTCACTTTAAATTCAACAATAAATCTATCAATGATCACAGTTATCTATGCACCAGCATTTTTTTATTTCAAAAACTTCTGTCAGCAACAATTCAAGCTGTGGAAGGAAGAAAAAGCATACCGCTAGTTCAAATTACTTCTCAACGAAGGTGGTGAAGATGGTTGGGTAACAAACTGTAAGTAAGGTCAACATTGTCCATGCCGGGTTTGGTTGACCCCCTAACGCAATGAACGTGTTAAGTATGAATACAGACACAAACACACTTACAATATCTAAATCTTTCAATAAAACAATTTAGGAGGTTGGTTGCATTAAAACTACTTATATGACTCTCTTCCCGTTAGACACGATGGCCCATATGAACCATTCCCCACTAGCCAAGCTTCTTACCCATTTAGATTAAATGCAACTCAAATCAACTCATATATAAGTGAATCCAAAATTATCACCTCTACTTCCCAGAATTCAACAATTTGTCAATATATGGGTTTGGTATTTATGTCGTATCACAACAAGATGATACAACTGTAATCAAATATCCATCTATCATTATCTCAAATAAATGAGTCCAATAAAAAAACATATTAAATGACCTGAAGCAACAGGAATTTACATACATGCTAAAGTTGGCCTTTGGAAAGGGTTATAAAAATTCGGACTTGTTTAACATATAAAGAAAATGCATTTCAAATACATGCTAAAGTTGGCCTGAAAGACGTTTAAAATATAAAGAAAATGCTTCAAGTCAAGCCAAATATTAATACAAAATTCGCATTTTCAAGAACCTAAAACCCAGCCAGATTATGCATTATGCATTATGCATTATGCATTCAAAATAAATGAATCATCAGATCTAGCTACATTAATTTTCATATTAAAACATGAAGAACATATAATGTTTTCATATACGTACCTAGTCAAATGTACTCTAACTGGGTAATTTTTCTTCTACTTCATTCCACGCATCAGCATTTTTTGGAAACCTTTCTTTAATCTGTCCAATAAGCTCTTTTGCCTCATCAATCCTCGAACCATTTGCAAGCCCTTCAACAAGTAACTTCATAGACGAAAAATTAGGAACCCAATTCTTCTCCAAACTCTTCTTGCAAACATCCAACGCTGCTTCAAAATCACCACCTTTACACAAATAATGAACCAACGTAAAGTAACAAACACTTTCGGGTTTTAATCCACCACCAATCATCTTTTTAAACAACTCCTTCGCATCACCAAACTTCCCTTCCCTGCAATACCCATGAATCAAATGAGTGTACGTAACTGAATTAGGCTTCATCCCCCTCGAAATGAGCCCATCAAGTAAAGCCTTAGCTTCCATCGTCTTTTTAAGCTTACACAAACTTTGAATCCTAATATTATATGTTCCAAGCCCTATGGGAACTTCATGTTTCTTCATCATTTCCAACACCCTTCCAACATCCTCAAACTTTCCCTCTTTATAAAACCCAGCAATCATAAGACCAAACGTCGTAGCATTTGGCTTAATTTTCTTCCTTACCATTTCGGCAGTAACCGAATAACACGAACTTGATGAACCCGACTCACAAAACGCCTTGATCACAGTATTAAAACTATCAAGATTCAACTTCACCCCATACTTCCCAGGAAAGTCAAGATAAACACGCTTCACCTCATCGTATTTTTTCGCTACCATACACGAAAACAACAAAGCATTCAGACATTTCACATTCAGTCCAACACCTAGTTGAGGCATTTTATCAAACAGTTGGAATGCATTGTCTAACAACCCAGCTTGACCATAACCGATAATCGCATTTGAAATGAACTTTTCATTATTCAAATCAGGTCTAGTTTTTAACAATTCATCAATGAAGTTACGAATACCTTCGAAGTAATTCAACTCAGTGAGCTTTGAAATTGCGGTCGAAAACGCCACACGATCGAGATGTGATTCCGGTGTGAGCGAAGCTGCTCGGCATATTTCAATAATTCTTTCTGGATTTTTTTCGGATTTGAGTAATGAAAGTGCTGCTCGTGATTTCTCTTTACTTGAAAGCGGTGTGGTGGAATCAGGGCTTAAGATTGATGATAAATGACGAGATTGAATTTGATATATGGAATATAACTTTTGATGATTACATGATTTTAGTGATCTAAGTTTTGTTATGGAAGTCATTGTTGACGGTATAGAAATGGAACTGTAAAAAGGACGGTGTGAGTGCGAAACAGGGGTTTTTGAATTTGGGAATTAGGGTTTTGAGTGAGATCAATTTTACTGAAAAGGACTTGTGTTATGAGTATGTGACAAAATAACCCCTTGTATTTCTGTAAGTTATGAGAACCGGGACAAACTTATGTTCACTAAGTGTGTCTATTATGCAAAATGTTTTTGATGGAATTGGAATTTATTAAAATAATTTGAATTTCAAGGAATGTGAGTTCCTTTTAGTGAAGAAATTTGATAACTTACAATTCAATTTATTTTTGAACAAAACACCTTATAGAATGGAATTGAGATTCTAATTCTATCAAATTCCATAAAATTTTGCGAACCAAACACAATCTAAAAGATGTCGTAATTACATGTAAGAGAATGTTATATATGTCTACATATACATGCCTAGACATATGTCATACAATATATTGATTGACACTTGTTTTTCACTTTTTCTCTTTTCGCTATCTTCACCAATGATTTTACCTAAGGATGTCAACGGGCAAGGAAAATCCCGCGACCGTGGGTACATTCTTTTTGTGAGAGTCACTATTACGAAGATCATATTAGTCATGATGTAGACTCTACACGGTAGGAATTATTGTATTCCTTTATTATTATTAATGTAACTAATAGTCCAAGACGATTATCGGTATTGTTGTCCACATAAGCATTCAACAATCAGAATTTTCAAGTGCATTTTTAATTATTATTCACGATTACCTGTGTAGCTTCCCATTTGACATACTCTTATGATCAAGATACGCTCATAACTTCCATGTAATGGGTGTAAGTATTTTATTTCATCTTTAAAGTCAAATCATTTATAAATGTTCAAGTACTTTTGTACAAGATTAATGATTAAATTTGACTAGGGTTAGAGCAAAACAAATCTAAAATTAGTACTTTCGTACATCAAAGCGACGTAGTTTGACTAGAGATCTTGAAAACGGTATTCTTGTTTCTTGGTCTAGTTAGCTCTATGTTAAGGTATAATGAATGAAACTAGGTTAACATGTTTCTGGATGTAGCAGAAGACACACTCATTATATCTCCCAAATGAAGTCTTTATGGTACCCAATAACATGTGTTAAGATCGAATCTATCACATAAGAATTAAGACTTAACGTCATACATCAAAAGAGAGTTTTCACATGATAATTTCATTTTTTGAGTTTATTTTTGTGCACTTAAAAACCTTATGTTGGATACATATTGACACATCATATGATGAAACCATTAGTCATGTTTAGATTATGGTACATTGTACTGTGCAAGTACTACATCTTAAAGCCACACTTAATAAAGTTCTAGGTATAGGTAATGTTTTCGTCATCTCTTCGCGTCATCACAGTAACACTCATATTTTTTTTATAGTTTTTCAAACCTACTGAGAAAACTAATAAAGATAGATGAAAGTTCTTAAGGGGGATACGTTACTTATGAATTGTCATTCCAGTGATTTTGACTAACAACTCAAAACGTGATTTATCAAAAGCCTTAGCATAAGGATCGGTTAAGTTATCATCTGAGGAATTTATCATCCCAGATTTGATTATTTCTCCCCCTTAGTCGCTACATCTTCTGCTGAACTTGTACTTCTGAAGAACTTGTCTCGCCCCCAATCATGTGCCTTGAGCAATCACTATCAACATACTACCAGTTAATAGCCATTCCAGGCAACTCCTGCACATGCACAAAATATAAAAAAAGATTAGTTATTCTGGGGGACCCAAGCCACCACGGACTTGGGTCAGCCATTTTCATCAACAAATGTAAATTCCTTCGGATATCCATCTCGCCTTTCAGGTGACTTGGTGTTACACCCCCAACTTTAAGATATAACAATAAATCATGAGGAAGCTTGGGGCGTGACTGGATCGAATAACAATACATCAAGAGCGTATGATTATCGCATACCATCTATAATATTAAGATGCCAATAATAAGTTTACAAACATTACGGCTTATCAAGTTGTCAAAATAGTAATGTTATCAAATACATTGTTTTAACAAAAGATAGGTTCCGGGATCTCATAATTAAAACTATATTAAGTTAATATTATAAAGAAATCCCATTAATTCAAAAATGGCATCCTAATCATCGTGGCAGGTACGGTCCCAATATGCATGTGATCTTACGGCATAGCTGACTCCCTGAAAAACATATTTATAAAACGTCAGCATAATTGTTGAGTGAATTCACAGGTTTAATGACTCAATCATAAACTATCATTTAGTAAAATTCATCAATAATTCAAAGAGTGCATCGAAGGCCTAACGTACGATTATTCTTAATTTGAAACAATAAAACACTAACTGTGATTCCCCGAAGGCTAGCTAAACCATTCGAGTTAATATGCCGAACTAAACCTACAACCAAACCACGACTTAAAATGAATCAGTTGCCTTGGATCGGTTAAGTATACGATCCTCGATGCAAAACAACGTCGTTAGTTAGCGCGACTAACTAAAACAGTGGGAGGGATGTCACCCGGATAGTACTATCCGTATACTCAGTGGTTAGCGTCATCTAACTAATGGTTATAGTGATTGTCAACAAAAAGACTTCTATGCTACAACATGAGAATTTAGTCGCCCATAAAGATAAATTGTCAGGTTTCAATAATCGCATAAATCAGTTATATGTTTTACACCCCAATATTTGAAAGCATTAAAACAGTAAAATATAGGTTGTGAACTCACCTAAGTCCGAGCGTGCTAGCAGAAGTAGTTTATGTAAAAATGTCAAAATAAGCCTCTTAGCGCCCTAAACGCATGAGGTCGAGCTAATAAATGTAGACGACTTAATAGTCCGTCTATGCTAGTTGTTCACTCAACTAGGGTTTAAATGTGTCATCGAAGGGCTTGAATATCATATTGTGCCATCATAGGCGTCGGTGATATGTTGTGATGTTTAATAGTTTAAGGGTTTATTGATTCGTGATGTGCTAAACTTTAACGTTTTTCTATTGTATGAGGTAAACTTTTAAAAGTTCTATTGTATGATGACCTCTATTGTATGTTCTTTGTCACTTGAAGAACAGGTAGCCGGTAAAAATTTTACTACATCAGTTTTTCATACTACGTGGCATAACACGTCACCTTTTCATATAGGGATAATTGATTCATGATGCGCTAAACTTTAACTTTTTTGTATTGTATGGGGTAAACTTTTAAAAGCTCTATTGTATGATGTAAACCTTCTAAAACCTCTATCATATGTTTTTTGTCACTTGAACAACGGGTAGCGGGTAAAACTTTCAATACGTCAGTTTTTCATACTACGTGGCATAACACGTCACCTTTTCATATACCTATTTAACCCCGTTTTAGACCCGTTTTACCCGACTTGTATTGATGTTACCTTTGATGATTTTGTCAAGAATAGAAGGTTGTGGAAACTTATTAATGCTCGATTTGAATTGCTTGTCTGTCATCTTCTTCTTATAATTATCTATTTCTTTCCTTGCTAGATATTTTGTATACGGAAAAGATTACTTATTTGATTACTAGAACTGAAATGATTTGAAGTGAAGTATATAATTTCAAAAGAAACAGATTAGTATTCATAAAAATATTATGGAATTTAATACCTCTAATTCAAAATAATCTTTTATAATCTTTTAAATAGATAAGATCCAACTGTGCACCATCATACCCAAAAATTTGAGATGTCTACACCAAAAGCACGAACATAGATTCCCGGTTACACGTCATACAATAGAGATTTTAGTAGGTTTACATCATACAATTAAACTTTTAAAAATTTACCCCATACAATAGAAAAAAGTTAAAGTTTGTCGCATCACGAATCAATTTTCGGGTCAGAATATCGACGTGGCCGTCTACGTGGACCCTGACTTACCTGCCAAATAAGCATAACCGATTACACATCATCCAATTCCCAGTTTCAAATGACACACAACATACAATAGAGCTTTTAGCAGGTTTGAATCATACAATAGAACTTTTAAAAGCTTACCCCATACAATAGAAAAACGTTAAAGTTTAGCGCATCACGAATCAATAAATCCTTTTCAAAATACCAATATCGTTTATGTCAACATTGTAATATACTATTATTCATAATATATTAATGGCTTAATTTTTGATTCGTTATATATACATATATATATCGTCTCGATCGTTTCCAAGTTCACGATTTCGTTCAATCGGCTTTTAAATTGTGAGTTGCACGTTAACATAATATAATCATGATACTCAGACATACTATATATTATATAATGTTATAAGTTTTATAACTCATTTTTATAACCTTTATCGTAATTGTACGTTTTAATTCGTTATAAATCGGTTTTCACGATTTCTTGGTTTATACACTAATCGTAATTTAATGTATATTTTTATATTTATATTGAAGTCCTCTAATTTACAGAAGGTACTTGACAATCCCCAAAGGTTCAAAAGGGACGGATTTAGTCCTTGTAGTTTCTATTCCGTCGTTTTTAGTGTAGTCATTCGGTTTTCTCTGTTTTTACCGTATGAGTTAGATTCTCGGCGTTTTTTCTTAGGATTTTCACTTGTGGACTTTTAGTTTACTGTTTTTGAGTTATAAGTTCATGAACTTTATGAATTTACCCCATTAGTCCCTTTAGTTTCCATTTTTACCATTTTTGACTCAAAGTTTCGGTTTATTGGCTTTTAACCACACAAGTCTTGTTTTTAACACTTTAAGCTATAGATTACACTTTAGTAAATTTTAACTTACTGATTTCATCATCTCAGTCCATATCTTATGTATTTTACACCATTAGTTCCTATAGTTTAGATTTTATCATTTCTAGCTCAAAGTTTCCGTTTATCGATATTTAACTGCACAAGTCTTGATGTTAACACTCTAAACTATAAATTAACCTTTAATATCATTTTAATTATTGACCTTACCATCTCAGTCCATAAATTACGTATTTTTCACTTTTAGTCCTCCTAGTTTCATTTATTTCGTTTCTTGCTCAATACTTTGGTTTGTTAGTGTTTAACCACACGAATCTTGTTCTAAATCATGGTTTATATTTTAATATACATAAGTTAATTATTTTTACAGCCAAGGTCTATAGGTTACTTTTTTTACATGGATAGTCCCTCTAGTTCTCATTTTAAATGTTTATTTCCATTTGAACATATTCTGTTCCTTTTTTTACCCTTCTTGTGGTGTCATTTTGACTAGTCAAACGGACTTATTTTGTTATGAAATTTTATCATATATTTATGCATGTCTTAGGTTTAAATAAAAGTAACATTCATAATTTTGGATATGTATAAGGGGTCAAAACGATTTATTAGCACACAAGGGTACAACAACTATTTTTCTGGACAGTTGTTGAGAAAATCATTTGTTTACCGAGTTAGACTCATCTTCACAAAATGTGCTCATAATACTTTTAAAGGTAAGACAAAATTTTACCATTAGGAAAGGGATTCATGTCTTTCGGATATGTGGATAAAAAGTTATGGTTTTTCAAAGTAGGGTCAAATTATGTCTTCTGAAGACAGATTAGACACTTGTTCTTGTAAAATAGATTTAAGGTAGCAAAACTTGTCCAAATTACATGCGACCACATGGGTTGGAAACCTAACTTCTTAAACTTAATTTTAGGCTCAAGAATCACTAAATTTGGTTATTTTATGTCCGAGTTATGATGTTCCAAATTCATCCAAAGTTTATGTCCAGTAAGTTTCATTAAGTTTTGAGTTTCTTTAGTTCTTTTTAATGAGTTTTAACCGTTTAGTTTTATAAACCAACATCTTTAACATACAATTAGTTGATTTTAACACAAGAGTGAACATCTAGCATGTAGGTACTCAAAATGAAATAAATGGAGAGATCAAGAAGGAGTTTCCTTACAAAGTTCTTGGATGGAAAATTAAGAAAAGAAGAGAAAACAACTTGAACTTGAAAGCTTCCACCCAAACTCCTTAGAATTCGATTCCCTTAGCTTTCTCCCTAAATGATTATGTGATTCTCAAGATTATGAGATCACAATAACCCAATGATGTTTAAGAACTCAAAAGATGGTGAAAATGATATATAATAATGGTGGTTCATGGTGGTTTATGGTGGTAGTTTGTGGTGGTTCAAGATGAACAGGATGATGATGATATGGTGATGATGGAGAACGAATTTGGGAGGGAGTAGAGAGGGTTTTGGGGCAGATTTTGGAGTTTGGAGTGAGTGTGTGTTTACTCTTTCCTAGCTCCAACACTTAGTCAAAATGGGAGGTTGATTGGTATGGTGGGAATGGAAGGAGAAGTGGTGTATGGGGAGGGCCCTAGGGGCTGGTTTTTGGAAGGGGGAGGGGGCCCCTTTGGTGGCTGATTTTGGGGAGGAGGAAGAGGGGGGGCCCTCTTGTAATTTCATCTAGCTAATTTGGTTAGATAATTAGGTCATTAAGCACTAATCTTGATTTATTAAGTGCTAATTATGTGATTAGGTTTAATTAGAGTTAATTAGAATTAATTAAGAGTAATTCATAGTGACTTAAATGATTATAAGTCGTTTCGATATCATACGTATGTTTCCAACAATTCGTTTATTATAATTCGCGAAATCTCTACGTCTTTGCGTTAATTAAATTCGTGTATTCGTTGATTCAATTATTCGAAATGTTATGCCATAACCTAACATAATAATTGTAATTAACTACTAGTTAATTATAATAATATTCAAGTATTAACCATTACCTCGTTCGATTAATTACACACTTAAATTTGTCGTTGCACGACTTTTAGTTCATACGAACGTTTATTGATTATCAAATGTTGTTATGCTCATTTATTAGCATAATTATCATCATGTAAATAACTACTATTTATAATTGAATATTTATGTTATTTAAGAACATTGATCACCAACGTTCGTGAATGTCGGTCTCTACCGATTGTTTGTGTAATTCTCAATGATTACGAATGCATCCCGCATTAAAATAATGTGCATCTCATATGCAAGTGTGGGCTTTGTGCTAGACTTAATTTGATGAAAACGAATTCACATTAATTAAGTATGGAAAAAACCTAATATGCACGTAAGATGATGTAAGGAATTTGATAAAATTTTGAGGGTTGTCACACTTGGATACTTTAGAAATTTCAAGTGTTGGCAAATGGGAAGTATAACCACTAGACCTTCTATCCGGAGACTTTTGGAAAAGTCTCTGATTGACTAGCCTTCGTTTTGAAGTAGATCTAACCCTAGATTGATATTTATAATTCGAATTTTGAAAATTCCTATTACTACTACCCTGGTTAGAAAAACTATTGTTGGGGGTTTGAACATGCTGTGGAGTTTTCGACCGAATTGATTTTTTATTTGAGCTTCCTGATTCAGGAGAAGTGCTCATTGGACTATCATTTGTCGAAACTCCTGATTTCTTACTTGGACAAACACTTGCTACATGTCCCTTTTGATGGCACACAAAGCACGAACGTTTCTTCCAGGCTTTCTTATGAGCCTTGAGATTCGTTTAGTGTTCCATTTTGTGTGGACTTGAATCTTCTTTTATACCTGACTCAGCTCTCTCTAAACTACTCTCGACATGTACTTCCCTCTTTTCTTCATCAATTGAGGCTATGAACGCCTGAGGTTCTTCAGCACGTGTACTCCAATCATATGAACCGTCTTATGTTTGAACAATCAAGGCTCTGGAATATGCACTATTCCCTGAGTTATGATCTCTCCTAGACGTCCCTTGATATGAGTAGCTATGCCTTCCCTGTTTTGAAGTTTTTTTTTTCTCGGTCGCTGACATTCCCCGGCGAAGTGCCTAAAACCATTAAAGTTATAGCAATTAACTGTTGTCTTGTCAAATCCAACATTTCCTCCTACAAACTTCCTACCCATTTGATTTATGAACCTCTTCACCCTTTTTGTAAGCATGGCCAGTTGCCATTGTAAGACCATCTCTTTGAGATCATCAGGGAAGGCATTGATTATGGCAGGATCTGTGACCTTTCCTTGTATGCAGTTTTCATGAGATTTCACAAACGATGCAAGCATTGCCATCTGACATTCTGCTGACTTCATGCTCATAGACATCGATCTGAACCCGTTAACACTTCTAGATTGTGAGTTCCTATCCTTGCCTGAATCACCAGATGATGCAACATAACAGACCTTGCTTCCAGAATTTCCGATCGCATTGTTTGTCTCGGACTTCCCAATGAAGAATGTTGTCACTCCATTACTTGTGGATTCACTAGAATCAGACTTCTTGCCATGATAGACACTCAGATCTTGAACCTAATCAGATCCAGTCTCTTTCTTCTGCATGTTTAAGTCATAGACCCGCAACCTTCTTACAACTTCATCAAGCATTAACGTTCTATAATCTTTGCTTTCTTTGATCATCAAAGTGTATATATCCCACTTTGGTGGTAACGCCTCTAGAAGCTTGTTGTTTCTCACTGTGTCATCAAGCGACAGTCCATTGTTGTCCATCTCAGTCATTAAATGATAATATCGAGTGATAATATCTTCCAATGACTCGCCCATCATGTGCTCAAAAACATAAAATTGTTTTCTAAGCAAGTCAGCCATACTCTCTTCGAACGGTGCATTACCATCAAATCTCTTCTCCAAAGCTAACCAAAGCTCTCTAGAATTGTTGTATCTTTTGAAGGTATGCTTAATTTCTTGAGAAAGACACATAGTAATAGCAGATAACACTTTGTTCTCTGCTTCGTACGTTCTTTTATCTGCCTCCTTCATCAATGAGTAAGAATAAACTTTGAGTTTCCCCTCGAATTCATAAGTCGGAGCATCATATCCATCACTTATGCAGATCCACGTTTGATGTCATTAAATTTTACAAATGATTCATTAGCTTTGGTGGTGAATTAGCTTTACCTACTTCATAATCCATCTCAATCTCCTTGTTCAAATTTGACATCGTAATTAGAGAGTATACGAACTTGAGGTATGATCATATAAGAAAATCAACTAAAGTCAAGTTCACTAAAATTTTCCCCCCAAAATTCTTAAAAATTTTCCGAGTAAAATATAAATTTTCTCAAACCAAAATTAGTCAATGGTAAGCCTAAATTCAAATTTTGGTAATCGACAAAATTTCTCTCCAAATAATTTTTTATTTGGGTAAGACTTACTGGTAAGTTAGAAGATCGTAAGTTCGAACTTGAGATAGGTTCGTAGAGAAAAGTCAACTTTCAACAGTCAAACAAACTTAGACTAAGTTCGAATACAATTAAGTTCGTACGAACTTAAGAGTGTTCGAACATAAGTCAACAAAACTCAAACAACTTGAGCGAAGTTCGAAGAGCTGGTCAACGAACTTGGTCAAACGAACTTGAGCTAAGTTCGAATAAATGGTCAATGAACTTGGTCAAACAAACTTGAGGTAATTTTGAAGATGTATGTTCATACGAACGTACAAATCACAAGTTCGTAGGATACTGCACAAGTTCGTACGATTAATCTGATCAACCCTAATTCGTAAAACTTCGAATCTGGCTCTTCTAATCACGAATATCAGTGAACTTTAACACCTTGAACGTAAAAATTTATGTTTAAACGTCAAAGTCTTTCGTATTCTCTTGTTCTTTATCGATTAATACTCCGAACCTTAAACGAATCAATCGTTTATTGCTATGATACCACTTGTAGGTTCCCCTGGTGTTAGATCATGAGGTAATCTGTATATATGAGTGCGGAATCCTCAAATAAACACAACGATAATAAGCAAATAAACACGAATAAGTAAAGCTCACAAATATTAAGCTATTGAATATAATCTCGGTTAAATTCAAACTAAGATACAAACTTTCTCAATTGTCTTTCTGCGAACTTACACTAAGACCTATGACTGAGTTCACGAGTTCACCACTCCTCAACCTACGGATATATGTATATATAATAGTCAAGTTCGTATGGGCTAGGCCCTACGAACTTGGCTCATGTCGAAGCCAATACGAACTTGTCTAAGTTCGTATGATCTCCTAAGTTTGTACCTACTTCTTAAGTTCATACGGTTATACATATAAGACAAAACTTAACGATTACAATGATTAACAAAATGACCAATTACAAACTAGATGTTGTTGTCACACAAGATGTACCAACAACCTCTTTTCTTCTTTTGAGCATTTTGACACTCCAACAAGACCCTCCATTCCCATTTTAATATATTAAAATCCAAGCCTCAATTCCCCTAGTGATCATTTGTAGGAGTTGTTAAGAGTGAGGCTAGGCAAAGAAAAAAACACACACTTCACACTTCAACACAAATATGCACACTCTCTCTATACTCCCCTCATCCACGCCATTCATCATCACCATTCTCATTTAGAATAGAAGCATCAAGAACACCATCAAAAATCCACCATTTCTACACCTATCTTTACATCATCTTAATCAATATTTCAAGCTCACCTACATGGTTTAATCATCTTCTTGATCTCATAATCTTGAGGTTCAAGTATTTAAAGGAAAGCTAGCAAAAATCGGGTTTTTAAAAGGATTTCGGGTTGAAGATCTTATTCAAGTTCAAGTATTATTCTTTTCCTTATTTTTCATTCAAAAGCATTGTAAGGAAACTCCCCTTTTATCTTTTCATTTCTTACATTTTAATACCTACATGCTAGATGATCACTCTCTCGTTAAAATTATCTAAATATATGCTAGAAACCTTGGTTTGAAAGTTTAAACGGTTAAATGTTCAAGAACAAGATTAGTTTTAAATGAATTGTAAAACATATGATTTTGGTGATATATATGTTATATGATACCTTTGATGTATTGAAATAAAGTTATGGTTAAAAATGGTGAAAGAGTTGTTGAAATGAACGAGAATGGGTTTTATAAGCGGGAAGCAAAAAGAAAGATTTAAAATGAGTAATGGAACTCTCGGCTATCATATTTTGACTAAGAACATGTTTTAATTGTGATAAAATGCTAAAAGATTGGTTAAAACGTCAAAAACGAGCTTTGAACACATCTTATGAAAAACTGGAAAACTGGCTTTACCCGGACGGGTAACCATCCTCCCGGACAAGTGAATTAACCCGGCTGGAGTTCTGTTGGTCAGTCACCTGGAGTGGTGACTAGTCACCTGGTCTGCTTAGGTGCCGTTTGTTTTTTCAGATTTATATGTCTGATGTCTGTAGCCATGTCTGCATAAGAAGATGTGGTCCTAAAGTTTGCAAAGTGAATATAAAAAACTGTTTGTTTTTTTTTTGTCTGCAAAAGTTAATTTAGTTATATATTAATGAAATTTTGAAATTTTTTAGTCTGCAAAAAAGCTTATCCCTTAAACTCTCTCTTCTTATAAAATTATGAAGTGCAAAACATGTAATAGTAATATTTTGTTAGGTAACTAATGTTGGAATTATGTGTATAGTACAACGTTTGTAACTATACTACTAATTTATGTATGAATTTATGAAGTCATACACAAAGAATATTGAGACACCAATTAATAATATATATATATGTGTAGTATATATTATTCAAGTAATAAAATATATAAAAAAGTTACTTTTCTATTTGGGCTAAATGAGTTCAAATAAAAAGAATAGAGGAAAAGTTTATAAACTAATAGTTATTGATTAACTTAATTATTGATTAAACTTTTAAATAATAGATTAGTATAATTAAATATATAAAAAGGGTTAGTTTTCCTCTTCCTCTATGCAAATGTTGCTTTCATAGAAAAAAAAAAACAATATTCTAAGTCTGCCTGCCCGCAGACAAATAAAGATCTTATTTTGTCTTATGTCTTCAGAAAAACAAACCGTCTGAAGTGAAAACGTCTGCCCGCCCGCAGACATAAGAGCTAATATGGTATGCAAAGTAAAAAACAAACGACACCATAACCTTACCCCAACGGGTACCCCATAATCCCAAAACAAAAAAAAGGTCTTTTTAAGAAAATAATACGAAATCACTATGTTATTTTTGTGTTTGTTGCTGCATATTATACATAATGCATATTATTTTAATGTTTATTGTTGCATTTTATACATAATGTATGTCATTTTAATGTTTGTTGCTGCATTTTGTACATAAAGCATGTTATTTTGATGTGTGTTGCTGCATTTTATATATACTGCATGTTATTTTTTATATTCTTTACTGCATGTTATATATAAAATGCAGCAACAAAACATCAAAATAAACATGCAGTATGTATAATATGCAGCAACAAACACAAAAATAACATGCTTTATGTACAAAATGCAGCAACAAACATTAAAATGACATACATTATGTATAAAATGCAACAATAAACATTAAAATAACATGCATTATGTAAAAAACATCAAAAAAGTAAAAAACAAAAAGGAAACGAAAAAACGTAAAAAACCTGTAAAAATCGAAAAGAAATTGAAAGAATGAATGAAAACGTAAAAAAACGAATAAAAACGTTAGGAAAACGTAAAAAGCAAAAAAAAAATGTAAAAAACAAAAAGTAAACGAAAAAATGTTAGTATAACTTAAAAACATAAGGAAAAACGTAAAAGACGAAAAAAGGTAAAAATTTTATTTGATAGAAAAGGAAATTATTTTTCAAAAAAATAAATTTTTGAAAAAAAAAAAATATATATATATATATATTTTCCCACGACTTGACGGCAACAACTGGTGGCTGCCGGCGACAGCTGGTTACTGCTGGTAGCAGCTGTGGGGGGAGGGTGGGGTAGAGGTGGAGGAGTGAGAGTGAAGTGGTATAATATAGTTGGAAAATAGAAGGGGTGAAAATGAAAATTTATTTAAGGGACATGTATTACATTTTGATTGGTGGAGAAGCTACTCACTCTTCTCTGCTTAAAAGTGCTCCACTCTTGACATTAACCCTATCTGAAATTGTAAAAAGTTCATTGAGAACAATATACTTGAGAATGGGGAATATAAATTATTAAGCATTTATGGTATTAAACATCAATATCTTCATATATAATAATGAATTTATGACTTATAATAAGCATTAATTAATTTAATTTATAATATGTTTTCGAGTTCTAAAATAAGGAAAAAAAATAAAGAAAAGAGAAAGAAAAATGAAGTAAAAAGAAGGGTTAATAGACAGATTGGGTATCAAACTTTGCGTAAATGTTCATGTTGGGTCAGCAACCCCACTAAATGTAATTTATAGATGACAAATTCAATTAAGTGTTCATAAAAGTTCACTGCATCTTTTAGCAGTGAACAGATAGAGTAGAAAGTAGAAACTATCGCTGATCAAACTGATCAGCAAACAATTTACTTAGAATATATTTCACTCTACTCTAATCACTGCATGTGTTGGTAGTGATTCTCCTGTAACTTGAAGTATTCTTAAAAGGCTTCATCATTCGCTGATGAACACTTTACCTTCAGAGTTGCTAAGGCTGTCGCTGAAACGAACAAGTTTCATCTGCTGAAGTCGAAGACTGAAGACAAAGACAGAGAGCAGTTCAATGATGTGGAAATTATCACCGCTCTATTAACTAGCGGTCCATGCCTTTATCTCAGAAAGTACATTAGGTCTGACAAATACCTAATGTACAATAGAAGGTCAACTTATACAGCACACAAGAAAACGTGCATATCTTTTCAAAGATATGTACGAACACTTTTTGTACAATTGCATTTAATTCCTTGTACCTTCTTCTGTAACCTAGGATTAAAGTAATGTATAAACTTTATTCCTAGGATGTACTGTCACTTCCAAATGTTGGAAGTTACTTTACTGTCCCAACTAATATGGTATTGACACGTGTTAATCTTATCTCTCATTATGTGAGAGTATAAATACCACGTTCAACAACTATATTAAATGTCCAGAATTTTGTATTCAAGATCAACCTATGATAAAGCACATTCCTGCTAATCAGTGAACCAAGTGCCCTCACTTATCTGTTAAGTGTTGATCACTAAGCCTTATCAACGAGTCTTTCGCTGATAAGCTGTTGAGACCAAATTTGTCACAAGTTAGTTTACTTAGACTTGTCTGTCTTGTCTATTTCCACAAGTAAACTCTGTAAAGTATTCAATTGATTCATATCAATAAAAGAAAACTTTAAACTTGAATTTGTTGTCTATTTACATTTGTTGTTAGTAGTTAAACGTTTTATTTGAGAAACCGGGACCAACAGTTCAATTTCATGAACCAACTTTTTTTCGTTACAATTACATGAATGTAGTATACGGGTTGTTCACTAAGATAATCATTCTAATGAAATTTATTCATTTACATGAATCCGGTAACCTGTGACCTTTTGATAACCGCCATGTTCTGTAAGTACATTCATGTAATTGTAACGAAAAAAAGTTAGTTCATGAAATTGAACATTTACGCAAAGTTTGATACCCAATCTGCCAAAAAAAAAAAGCCAAGTATACAAAGCCACGTCATAAATAATGTCACGTAGCCATTTAACCGATGTAACCGGAAGTCTAAAAATTTTTAACCGGTTTCAATAGTACGTTCATCTAATTGTTACGAAATAAAGTTAGTTCATAAAATTAAATATTTATGCAAAGTTTAATACTTAATCTGTCTATTACCCTAAAAAGAGAAAACAAAATAAATTTGTTTACCTTCCGATCACTCGACTTTTAGAATGAAAAATATTCGGTGGAAAAGCACCCGTTCCTTTCTCTCCTTCTCCTATAAAAACACATTTTTAGTTCCTTTTCTCTTCGTTTCTTTTCTATTTAAAAATAAAATAAACTTGAAACTAAAGGGAATGTGGTCGCAAGAAATTTAGGTGAGAGGGAAACAAACTCATCTTTCCTTCCTCTTCCTGCTTATCTAAATTCTAAATCGTGTACTCATCAACAAACAGATATATCCCAAATTCCCTTTTCACTTTTTTTTATTATTTCAATCCACAAACTGTGCACGTATGTGTATGTGTGAGACAGATTGATTGATTGATTTTGATAACGACTTGTGGTTTGCGGTAAGATCAATCAATCAATTAATCATTGATTCATATACGAAATTGAGTTGGTGTAATATTTGTGATTAGGGTTTCAATATGACGAGAATGCTACTGAGCATACCGTCACCATCATCATCATCAATCAAGATATTTGATCTATTATCATCATCATCCTCATATTCAGATTGGTGGGAAGAAATTAATGAATCAAGGAATTGGCAAGATGGAATCTTTTTCACTCTTTGTGGTTTTTTTGCCCTAGTTTCTGCCATAGCTCTTGTACGTATCTACACATATATTATAATTTGTATTTGATATCTAGGGTTTTTGTTTACGTATTTTAGGTTTTTATTAAATTTTAGTCCCGAATTTTGGAAGTTGAAGTAAATTAACTGATTAGTAACCCATCAAAGGTGGAGTTGAAACCACGACAAAATATAATTAGAAAAGACTTCGATGGTATTTGTTGAATAATTGCATGTTGATTCTGGCATCACATTTGTACCAACTGAGCTCCGGGCGTAACAAAGTTCCAATCTCTCTTTCTCGGAGACTACTGATAAACTGTTAGATGTACATCTTCGTTTAGTAGGATTTTTGGAACTTGAAGTTCTTTTGGTATGAACTACCATGGGATATTAGTATATTACCTTCTTGTTGTCAAGAAAATAAGAGGATTTTAAGCTCTAACTGTATAAATTTGATTTGATGTCTTGATTCTCTTCGCATGCTAAATAATAGTTCATCACCAATCTACTGTCGAAGATGCATATTTTTCTCATATAACGACTTTTTTCTGGAGGTTCTTGGTCACAAGTGCATGTTTTCTTTTACAATGATTAAAACACATGTTAATATTTTTATTTTCTTTATTATGGTGTTTGTTTTGAGGTTCTGCTTGTCATTACAGATTCAGTTAATTAGGATTGAAATCAGAGTGCCCGAGTATGGCTGGACAACACAGAAGGTTTTCCATCTCATGAATTTCATTGTAAATGGAGGTAGAATCTAAAGGATTCATTAAATCATTTCTATGAAAGATTATTAGTGACTAATGTGTATGTCACTATACTCTTTGCAGTGCGTGCCATTGTTTTCGGATTTCATTTGCAAGTATTCAATTTGCATCCCAAGGTGAGCATGTTGTTTCTGATTATGGTGACCTGTAGTTACAATAATCAATTTCTAATCTTTGAATGAACTTTATGTTGTTAAAATTATCTGTTCCATGCCAACTGCAACAAAGTAGTGTAATTTTATCATAACCTAGTTAGTAGTTACTACTTCTTTTAGTCTTGTTAAGAGACTTCTACTCCCATCTCAAGAGACATGTCTCCCTTTTTTACAAGATGAACTTCATTTTTTCTTGAATGATTAGAATTCCCAATACTATATTATAACAATTTCAAACAACAAAAGCACATCAGAACACCATCTCCTACATCCCATTCTTATTATGCAGTAGAATCTGATTAATCAAATTCACTTTATCACTTGAGCACTTTCAAAATGTTCATCACAAACAGCCCGTTTAGCAACAAGATATTAATAAGTTTGTGTTAACAGGTTTGCATTTGGGTGCTACTGGAAGTTCCAGGACTACTCTTCTTTTCAACTTATACCCTCCTTGTTCTATTTTGGGCTGAGATATATCATCAGGCAAGTAAATTAATATTTTCATTTTTAATCACACTCTTCAATTCCTCTCTCATGGTATCTTGATATTTTCTTATAAATGAGCAGGCTAGAAGTTTGCCAACAGATAAGCTCAGGACCACTTATGTGTGTGTTAATGTGGGAGTATATATTATTCAGGTAACTTGTACACATTCATGGTTAATAGTGGTGGAAATTTTGACCCATATACATATATGAATGGTCAATTCTGGTTATGCTTTTATCTCTAAACAGGTCAAACCGGTAAGTATAAAAATAGCTTAAGAGCAATTGGGTATTATGGTCGAAACTCCAAAGTCACCCAAAGTTATTTTGAATGCATAAAACCTCATGTATTATCTTGTTCAAAGATTTAGGTTATACTAAAAAAAAGTTAGAAATTTTTTGTGCAAATTTAATGATTTGTTAAAAAAAATGAGATTTTGGACAAGTGTATCGGCCTAGCCAAGCCAACCCGTTTTTCCACCTCTCCAAAAGATCATTCCGGGAAGTAGTTTTGTCTTTATGTGTATCTAACATGGTTATTTCTATCAGGCTTGTATTTGGATCTACCTATGGGTAGACGACAGCCCCATGGTTCAATTTGTTGGGAAAATATTCATTGCAGGTTAGTCTTGTATTAGTTATTGTGCAATATCACAAGCTTGTCTTTTGAAGATTGAAACCTGATTATAAGCTAACAAATAAAATAGAGTAAAGGTTATAAATAAATAATGCTAAAACGACAGAAGCACTTCTCTTAAAGTATCATTATGTACAAGCTATGCAATACTCTTTTCTAAAAGAATCTCTGGTTAATTTCCTGAATAATTAGAATCTACCAAAGAAGTTAACATCTAATCATCCGATTATTACAATTTATGACTACAGATAACAGAGAACATCCAAATGTTATCTTCTGCTGTCCGTTTATTACAGCTGATTACCTGATATTGATAATTTAATATCACGTAATAACTTTCAAATCATGCATCAAACAACCCTTTAGTCTCCTACTGTGGTCTGGAAGCTTGGTCTTACATTTGTCACACATTTTAATAGAGGTGACAAAATAGGCAAGTTATGTAGGTTGGATAAAAGTTCAAAATCGGGTTGGCTCAAACTGGTGATTTTTGGTGCCGATCAAAACGTGCCGGATTAACCAGAAAGACTTTTTGTCCTTATTTGTTTTTTATATTATTAGTTTGGCAAAGATGATCACAGAATTTATCATATTTTTATTACAGTCTGGGTTCTTAATAGTTCAAATGCTATATGCATTTAAAGTACTCCTTGGGCAAGTTCCATCCTCTTTTACTAGTTTATAATACATAACCTGAATCAACACCTTCATGAATTTTCAGTTTATCGCCTCTACTTATCCTTGAAATTCACATTATACTCTATTCTGCAGTTGTATCATTCATGGCAGCACTGGGCTTCTTGATTTATGGAGGAAGGTATTTCATATAAATCATGTAAACTCAAATTAGCAAGTATTTATGATGCTCTCGATCTTACTTCTGTTGAAACTAATGTCTTTTTTATTTTCTTCTTCCTTCTTTTTGTTTTGTTTTTGCTTTTCTTTGTCACCTCGTGGATTTATATATCTAATAAATTCAGGTTATTTTCCATGCTACGACGTTTTCCTATCGAATCTAAAGGGAGAAGGAAGAAACTTCATGAGGTTGGTTCTTGTTTATACCTATTCTGTATATGAATGATTTGCCCCATTATGCTTTCTTAGTTGATCTATGCTTTATAATTTGTAGTCTTTACGATTTGGTAGTCTATTTATTAGTAACATATATAGATAGATTACATAATCAATTGAAACTCTAAGTTTTATCAAACATTTAAATTTTCAGCACTTTATTAGTAGATAAAGTCAGAAAAAATCAGAAGAATTACCTCCAATTTGAGAAAAGTTTATTGGGAGGAAAGTGCCTGCTATGAGATGGGAATACATGGCCTCTGATCGCAATATGTAGGAAGGTTCTCATAACTGAACTGCATGTAATTTTACATGAAAAAGAAGAGGGCTCTTTAAATTTACGTTTCAGTTATTCAATATTGTCATATAGGAGTCTTAGTTAAATGATTTGCGGACAATTTGCGGACAATTAGTATGTGATTGTTGTAACAACCCTAGCCCAAAGCAGCAGGCTAATAACCTCTGAATCTCAATTTTAAAGTTAAAAGCACGGTGGAAAATATTGGTAGCCTACAACTTAAGGCTTATAAGATGTTCAAACTTCTGATCATTTTCTTTATTTTTTTGGAACTGCCTCAATGAAGTTCTCATTCTTCTATCAGTGTTGGACTGGTTGTAACAATTGTGGGTCCCTTTCTAATTTGATGTGAGAAGGACAAGATAAAACTAACGAAATAATAGATAATAGAGGAAAATGGTACTAGTAAGCTGAATTTTCGTTGTTAGTCTATTGCATATTTCAAATATAGTAGCTGAAATGCAGCATTTGTGATGTGAATTGTACTAATTTTTGCAGGTTGGATCTGTGACAGCAATATGTTTTACCTGTTTCGCAGTAAGATGCTTTGTGGTAAGTTTATATTTAACCTTCCTCGCCTCAAATTTCACCTGAATGAATAAAAAGTGAAGCAAAAGTAAAAACATGTTTCCTTTTCAGAACTATATGTGTTGTGTTAGAGGTACAAGTCAACAAACTTTTGGTTCGGGCCGAAACATGTCAAGTTGGCCTGGATTGAGCCAAAACAATCTATGCCAGCTTTTTTAAATTTTATATCAATAATTATTATCGAATATTATTAGCGAAATATTATGTACTTCAACAATAATTTGATGTTAATTAAACGATTTAGCAGTTTCATTCATATAAAGGACACTTTGGGTGTCTTTTGACCCATCTCTGTTTAATCAAGCTTCCTAATTTTACCACCTAAAACCAGTTTCAGGTAAAAGCACAACCTGAGTGACCATTTGATAAGCAAATGGACTGAATTTGCTACCTAAACTGGCATTATATCAACTAATAACTTCTGTAAAGAATTGTTAAATCAGTTTTTGTCAACTGCAGGATGTCTTATCAGCTTTTGATTCAGAAGTGTCATTAGACGTTCTTGATCATCCGGTCCTGAACTTGATCTTTTACATGGTACTGTTTAAGACTACAATTTCATATTTCCATAAAATGTGAGTTTTCAGATTCTCTTTTTTTCCTTCTTTTTCTTTCTAAAATTTTGTTTTTGTCACTAACAGCTTATGGAGATCCTCCCATCAGCTCTGGTGCTATACATTCTAAGGAAGCTGCCTCCAAAGAGAGTTTCGGCACAGTATCACCCTATTCATTAGCCATGCCTGTTCTCATGGTGGTTTATGGATCAGATTCTTTGTACACTACGTGGAAAAGTAAGTTATTTGGATTGAGATTGTTGTGGCTTGAAAATCTGAGACCTTGGCTTGTAGTAGTTTTGTGGGAAAGAACAAGGTTAGTGTACCATTGTACTCAATAGGTGATTTTTTCAAGAGTGACTAATAATCGTGGAAGGATATTTTTCTTTGTACGGTTCACATTTTTCATTCATCAAATGTTAGAGCATCTTTGTTAGTTTGGATGATCTTAACCCGATTTAAGTGGTGGATTTCCTTTTTGACGAGTCAATGATGAACATCATAAGAAACTATTTAGATATGTTTGATAGAAGTTCTCTATTAACTAAAGAGAAAACAAGTCTCATGTTTGCCAGATTTTAGACGTCTTTGTATACAGATGAGCTCAATGTGTATAACAAATCTCGAGAACAAAGATCATTTCTGATGAAGATATCTAAAGGTAGAGAAAAGTATAGTACTTAAATATTTAAATGATCTCTTTGTAATTGGTACAAGTGGAATTTGTATCACTATCTTTTTTGGGCATATATGGTCTTTTGTATGGGTTGCATCATTTCAAGCAACTTTGTGCAGTCGTTATTTTATTACGCGTTAAATAACACGTGGTCTAAAATATTTTATCGACAACAAATAACAGTACGCACTAATAGGGATATAAGATGTAGTCGGTTATACTTGTAAAATATTTTTATTGGTACCATAAAATCATGTTTAAATCCAGATGTTAATGTTTTACACTTTTAAGGAAATAGCGCTCACATTGTTGCACTTTATCATATAAGCATTTTCGTTGATGTTCAATTTCAAGTTGACGTTTAAAAGTTTGTGTAGTTTGAAGTTATTACACTGAGAGAGTATCAAACTTTACTTAAGTGAAATCATGAACTATTTTATTTTTGTGTTCATTTGTATGTGTTCATTCATATATCAAATTTAATGAAGTTGATTTATTTACATGAACTCGATAATTGACTATTTGTCCACATAAGTGTCAGGTAAGGTATGTTCCAGCTGAGTGATTACTTTCCACGTAATTTGAAGGTTTATGGTATTAAACTTTGCAAAAATGTTCAATTTGTGTAACTAATTTTTTTATTTTCACTTAGATAATTTAGTATTTTGAACAAATGAATACCCTTTTCAACAACTAACAACAAGAACATCATCAATATAATCATCACAACAACAAATCTAACAATAAATCAATATCATCGGTTTTCTTTTGGGAAACAAACCCTAAAGTTTAAATCAACAAACCCTAAGTGACGAGTAAATCTAGATTTTCATTTGTTTTATTTTTTTCATATACAGATCTGGTGATTTGCAATGTCGGCCGGATTCTATGAATGAAGATGGCGATCGGCCGGACCCTGAACCTCGTCGGTGTTGGTGATTTACGACAGTGGTTGTGGTACGAAGTTGTCTCTTTAGTTGCCATCTTCGCCGACAATTAAAACCGATGACAACAACGCCAAGCAAAACCCATAGCAAATGATGGCGGTGATTAAAACGAAGCATAAAAAGAAGAAGGTGAAGACCAACAAATATTTTTTGTTCATGTGGATTACAGTAAATGATATGAATAGATTTTGTATTTGTGGTTTCATATTATTTCTTGTAGATGAATTATTATTCTTTACTTTGTTTACGGTAAATTATATGAAGCATAAACATGTCTTTTTTTTTAAGTGATAGTGATGGTTCTTTACATCCTACTTTAATGATATGAACATATGGGTTTTGTAAATATTAACCATATGTATACAAGATTAGTTATCTAAGTGTCAATAAAAAAAAATATATAATTTTCTAAACTAAACATTTTGGCAAAATTTGATTACCTATCTGTCTATTAATTCTTTTCTTAAACAGATCACAATTAAAAATAAAATAAAAGCCATGTTAGAAATAAACGTGACGTATACAATTACCGGTAGAACCGGCAAGGCTTCAAAATTTGATACCATATCTATATATTAAATCTATGTATTAACCCTTCAACGTGGTGTTCATTCTAAACTTTAATAAGGGCTTACTTCTCAGTTCTCACAATTGTATTTGTAGCTCTGTATTAACCCTTCAACGTGGTGTTCATTCTAAACTTTAATAAGGGCTTACTTCTCAGTTCTCACAATTGTATTTGTAGCTCTGATCTTGTTTTGACAATTATGGAATATAAGTGGATAAAGTTATAAGAAGAACGCAACTCTATACTAATTGTCAACAATCCTTTACATAAGCATGAGTTTCTCACACCTTATAATGCAAGCTTTTGGCTATCATATTATATAAACTGAAAACATCCATCCATCTTGACATGTGTTTACTGGCAGCTTATATTACTCTTTAGTCCTCCTTAGCACCTGATCATAGTCTAATTTCATCCACAGGTGGAGCTGCAAATCTCACTTCTGCAGGGCGTGCTACCACAACAGGTTCATCAGCAAAAAGCGACTTGATAAATGAAGGTGTTTTTAAAGGGCGCCGGCCAGTCATTCTTGGGTAAACATCTTCAAGAAAATAGTAGGCGTGACCCGCCACCATTCCCTGCCACATTGACATTAATCATTAATAAAGTATCATAGGGTGTATATACACGAGAAACATATATTTGAGGGTTTTTACACAATGAATGGGGCACACGAACAAGTATGATAAACCCAATTTTCTGGAACAACAAGCACATATTGCTAAACAGTTCAATGACCTAAATGAATAAAAGCTATATTACTCATTTCATACGATAAAGGATTATTATTGGGAAATTGCATGGGATAAACAAATAGATCTACATCATTTCAAGTTTAAAATAATACAACAAAATACTATTTGTTAGGTGGATACTCTGTATAGCAAATTATCCTTTTACACAACAAAATAATACAACTTCGTTATGGTATACCTAACTTGCACAAGCATAGAATGGTCGTTTCCATCCACTTCAATATGACAAAACATGGCAATTTCAACCAATTGTTAAATCAAGACCATTTTCAGAAAATATAAACTTAAGAGCGTGTAAAAGAATATACAAGCCAAAAACATGTATTTAGATTTACAATACTTTCAAGGACTTACGAGTAGATCCGCCCAAGCACTTGCACCAACAAGAACAGAGAAGCCCAACAAAACCTGTAGCGGAAACAAAACCATTACGGATATGAAGTGGTTGATTGAAGAGATTTAAAAGTGCGCAAATTAAACCCATTTACTTATAAATGGGTCAATCTGGTTATCTAGAAACAAGTCAAAATTCACCGAAAGTGTATATGTCATATATACCTCTTATACTGCTTTATTCATACATTCAAATTATTAATGTCATATTCTGTTTTGGAACATAAAATTATCAATGCCATATTATAAATATGGTAATCGTTGAACATAGTTACTGATTATCAGTAAAAAAAACAAAAAAAATGACATAAGCGTATGTGGAACGACCCAACACAACTGACCCACCCATTTTGTCACCTCTAAAGATGTTATATATGTGAATTGTTATCAAATTCTAACCCATGGAAGGTAAGCTGCAGTAAAAGTAAAGAGACCCAAGAAGCTCATATGAATAAATGGATTACGCTTGCTCCAAACATAAACCTACAATGGGAAAGGATCAAAACCTTCAGTTTAGAAATTTAAATTGCTCTTGAGCATTAAACAACCTATTACATATACAATTTATAATTACTGACCATCATAAAGGTCAATGAGTTACTCAGAAAGATGATTTTGGCAAAAGACTCTGAAAAGTAAGGTATCATCCCTCCAACCAGTACAATACTGGTCAAGACACTTGCACCAAATAAGAGCATATAAAAGAAATCCGCAGTCCTTCCCCTAAAGGAATTTTCTTCAAGAAGCTTGCAGTATCGAGCCAGAAAGAACATGTGAAAAAGGAAGTCCAAGTCTGCAATACAAAGACGCTACGTTATTAGGGAACGATGATGAAAGAGAAGATCCTTTAATAATTCCTTAGACAACCATAGTAGATATCACTATCTCGATAGTGACCATGATAATCAAAAGGAAAAACAATAATAGTGTGTAAAACCCAGAGCTTAAAGTAGCAGGCTGGCCATATAACCCCTAATGTGGAAGTAATACCATGGTGGAAGTTATTAGTTAGTAGCCCACAACTTAAGACTGATAAGGTGCTCAAAGGTTCCAGTCTTTGTCCATGTGGTCATATCACATAAGATGCGAGTAGAACTCCTTATTCCCCCTTAGACTCTTTCTCACTTTCTATCCATGTGGAATGGCTTGTTACAGTATGTTCATATCCTATGACTGAAAGTCAGTATCCCTATTTATGATTCATTGCATCAATTAACTAACAAAGAGTAACATAAACAAAAAAGAATGTTGCCTCCTGATTTAGTAAGTGTAGCTTACATGTCAATAAAGCTGTATGTAAACAACACACGCCAATTGAAACCGCAGGTAAAAAGGCTTACCCATCTTCCGAAAATAGAGAAAGTTAGTAATAAGCCTCCATATTTGGTATTGCTTAACGACAAGCCTTGGGTTCAAATACAAGTTGTAGGGCGAAATGATCTGCCAAAGCATTTCACAACATCATTTTCAATAATTATTCCACATTTACCAAACACAAAAACAAGAGAAAAAGATCTTTATCTTATACTCTAATTACTAAATTTTTTAATCCGTGCACAAATTCATTATGAAAAACAATAGCTATAGCTAATCTACATTGAAAGAAAAAGAAAACATCTTTATCCACCAATTACAAAACCTCTACTATTTTCAATCCCTAAACAAATTTATTATGAAAAACCATAATATCTATATACCCTTTATCAATTGCAGAATAACTCATCACAATATAATTAAGCTAAAAAATACATAAATAAAGCAGAAGTGGGTATAATAATAAAAACCTCAAGGGAGCAACCAATGGTGGTAAGAACAGCAGCAGTAAGATAGGATCGAGTTATAACTGGCATCTGTTTGTACCATTCTTCAACCACTTGTGCCATTTTCTTCTAATTTTTAATTCTAATATTAATCAAAACAACGCCTAACCCTAAACCTAATAATAACTTAATAACGATTGCTTGTAATCAACTTTAATTTCTGGAAATCAAGAATGTTAGATGAACACAAAGAGGAACCGGAAGGATCTAGAAGTAGAGGAATTAATATATGCGAATTTTAGATATATGGGAGAGAGACATACGGACAAGTAGAGGAATTAATCTATGGGATTTGATAGACAACTAGATTTGTTTTGCCCGTGTACTCTGACGGGCTTAAAAATATATTTTTAGAAATTATTTATGCAATTTTAACCTATTTTTTTCAATTAACTTTATAAAGATGTGACGAATATTGATAATTATAATAATTTAATTAACGATCACATATCATATTATATTTTATTTACTAATATATATAAATTTTAAAGATATTTTGTTATATTTTAAAGTATTATAAAAATATGATGAGCTTGTATCCTCATATAATGAAACTATTTAAAAGTACTGCGTTAGAATAACACGGAGTATATGTAAGCTCTAAAATTTTTTGGTAGCTTTTTAAAATCTAAGTATTTTTCTATGATTTTTATTTACTTCGAGGGTTAGTTTGCAAGTTTATTAAATTTCTAAAAAGCAAAAACAAACAAAAGAAACGATGGCAATGATTGAACTTTGGTAGCCTACTTACTCAATTACTTTGTTTTCCAGTTTGGCTAAATAACATTTGACGTAGATTCTTCTTCAATAACCATATAGTTATTGTTTTGTCTTTTTAAAATAAAACAGAATATTCAACAATTGATATTAATAAAAAATTTAAGACACATGACGCGTTTAAAATGAATTATACACACACACACATATAGTTATAATCCATATATTAGTATATTATATTATCTATTGTATTATTAAAAAAAAATTAAAATTTATATCTAAAGCGTATCCTTTATTGCTTCCCTTGTATTTAAACTTTTGGACCACTCAATTACTTTTATCAATTATTTACACACATAAACATATTTATTAAAGCAAAAAATATGAGTTAAGAAAAGACAAACAACTTACTATTCATAAGTGTTTGGTAATTTTGCAAATACTTGGAAAAAATAGAGATGTAGTATTTACTGTAACTAATACTTGACAAAAATAAAAAATTAGCCGTATGTACTTCAATTGTTTAAAAACTGTTCTAAAAAAAGAAAGTAAATATGCTAAGACTTGAACTCAAGGCCAAGAGGTTAGCTGGTAAATCTTTTAACCATCAAGCTAAACAGCTTTTATCAATTATTTACACACATAAACACATTTATTTAGACAAAAAATATGAGTTAAGAAAAAACAAACAACTTACTATTCATAATTGTTTGGTAATTGATATTAACTAGATTTATTTTGCCCGTGCGTTGCGACGGGATTAGAAATGTATATTTGAAAACATAATCACGAAATCTTAACTTGTTTTCTTTTCGAATAACTTTATAAAAGTACGACGAATAATGATGACTATAATAATCTAACTAACAATATATAGTATTTTGTTTACTAATATATGCAAGTTTTAAAATTTTTTGTATCATTTCAACATTAGGGAATTTCTGTAATTTCCATATATTTCAGGAGTTAATATGCAAATTTATTAAGTTTCAAAAAAAAAGAAAGGAAAAAATGGTATTATAAAACTATGATGAACTTGTATCCTTTTATACTTAAATTAGCCGCATGTACTTTAATGGTTTGAAAACACTGTTTGCAAAAACTTGGAAAAAAAATAGAGATGTAATATTTATTGTAGCTAATGTTGGATCGAATTTAGTGATTTGGACGTGAATTGAGTATAAACCGAATGTATGTATATGTAAGTATATACGTATGTATGAATAGATTGAATGCTTCTTGTATTGATTAATCAATTCACTATTACAAGCTCTCAGACTCTCTGTAAATCAGATACATAAACGCACATACAAATCTCTCTGATTTCAACAACTAACTGAATGAAAAACCTAAGTGTTGTATTTATATTGACTTGTACCTGCGACCTTATTTGTTTATGCGACTTTAAAATTAAGTTCACATTTAAGTTCGCATTTATGGTTATTGCGACGTTAATATTAAGTTCACACCTTTTGTTATTGCGACACTATCTTACTGTCGCACCTTGATAAAGTCGCAGGTTCTAATATGTACAAGTGAAAATCCTATTTTATATCTAACAATCTCCCCTAGGATTTAGCATCTTGTATCTTTGAATATGTTCTCTGATCTTGAATTCTTTTGCAGTCTTGAGAATCTTGTAATCTCTGCCTTTTTATTTGAGAAGTCTTTTGTCTTCTGACTCTTGTACTTGTATGTCTTTGACATAGAGAAATAGAACTTTCTTTTGAGTTCTAGTCTTCTCTTCTCTTATAGAACTTTTCTTCATATACGTTTTGTTGACTTTGAACTTCTTCTCTTGTGTACTCTTTCCTTTTAAACTTCTTTGAGATAGATTGTCAGCAATCTTCGCTCTATTTTGAAATTTCTTTTGAATTTATTTCTTGACTCTCAATTCTTGCTCTAGCTCCCCCTTAAATATATATCTTGATCTTTTGGAGCTTTTAACCTTTATCTTTGACAGAATCTCTTCTTTATTTCTTTTATTTTCAGTGCACCAGAGCGTGTAACTTTAATCATTCTTTTTTGATAGTAACTATGATATAGCATGAATATCTTGAACATGTCATTTTGGAAGAGTGTTTTTCTCATTTGTTTTAGTAACCAAGGTAAACAACGATTCATTTGATGTAATCTCAGAAAAGTTGATTGTATAATCATAAAACACATTTATGAAAATACCATAACTCATGGATCACATAGATTACCAATTAACACAATAATTGAATCAATTAAATGTTTCAATTGAGTGACCTACTTTCAATATTGGCTTTGATGTTAGCATTTGTAGGATTTCCATTCAATCATTGTGGAATACCTTTTTAGGTATCACTATGAATGTTCCGGCAATATCACATAGATATGCATGATATCACTTAGACATGAAGTGTAATAATACACATGTGTCCTAAAATTAAATTCTTTTCAGGCTTTAGACTCGATTAGTGCATTAATGATGTCAGAGACTCGAGCAGACTGTCCTCTTGTTTCAATATCAACAAACTCCAACAGAGTTGTCGATAGATTATGTGTAAAATCTCCGTGAGAATAATAAAACAAGAATTTGTTAAGAAATTCTTGAGTGGTTAGGAGGGTATATGTGCATTGCATCACTGGGTCCATGATGTCTCCTTCAATACCAGAAATCAACACATGATTTCCGATAGTAGATGTGGCTACCCGGTGATTATTTGTTTAGTGAGGGTTTTCTTTTTCTTTTAACCCTTTCACACACTCCTCACTCAACCTTACTTAATTTTTCTACTTCATCCTCAGTTGGCATTTGTTTTAAAAAATATGTTGTTCTGTACTAGTATTTTCACCCTCCCTCATTCTAAGACCAAAACTTTCATCCTATTTTGGAAAGTGGCCCCTTTGGTAAATCCAACCGGCTCTGGAGGATTATAGGAGTAGTTTTTAAACTATCGCTCTTAGCACAGAAAACAGCATTTTACCAAACAATTTGATTGAAACTGTTGATCTGATTATCCATCAATCCTTGGAAACTCAAAAAGTTTTTGAGAATATTTCAAAGTGCTGTGCAATATGCAAATAGGTTTGAACACTTGAAAGTTTTGGATTTTGAAAAATACTCCGCCTTAACATATGCATAAGATTTATAAAATATTACATATGAAGGTGAGTTATAAAGACAAAATCTCTTTTTCTTTTGACGAACTGGTTTTACTCTGAATTTGAGTAAAAACCATTATGCATCACTAATACAAAATATTTCAACTCTTTGATTCTCCCCCTCAAAATATGACAGTATTTTGCATTTCGAGTTGAAATAGACAGATTATTGCTTAAGTGAAAGCATGCCTAACTGAGACACCAAAAAATGAAATCGTTTGTCATCTAAAGGTTTGGTGAATAAGTCGGCCAATTGATAATCTGTTTTGACAAAAAATAACTTGATATGCCCTTTTTCAATGTTATCTTTGATAAAATGATACCGAATATCTATGTGTTTTGTTGTCGAGTGTTGTACCGGATTGCAGGAAATAGCAATCGCACTTTGAGAATCACAATAGATAGGTATCTTTTCAAATTTGAAACCAAAATCCATGAGTTGAGACCTCATCCACAAAACTTGTGAACAACAAACAGCAGCTGCAACATATTCTGCCTCAGCTGTGGATGTTGAAACACAGTTTTGCTTCTTGAAAGTCCAACTAACTAGCTTATCACCAAGAAATTGAGCACCACCGGATGTGCTTTTTCTGTCTAGCTTACAACCTGCATGATCTACGTCTGAATAGGCTGTTAGTTCGAAACCAGTATCCTTTGGATACAACAATCCCAAGTCAATTGAAAATTTTAAATATTGTAAAATTCGTTTGACAGCTTGGAGATGTGATTCCTTAGGAGCTTCCTGGTATCTTGCACAAACACATGTAGAAAACATGATATTTGGACGGCTTGATTTGGAGGACGGTTGTTGATAATCTCATAAGGTGTCTTGCCGAACTGCGTATAGATTATTGACCGGTTTTGAGTAAAACATGCAGTATTTACAGCTTCTGCCCATAAGAACAGCGGTAGTTGAGAGTATATGAGCATTGTGCGAGCTGCTTCAACAAGAGTTTGATTTTGACGTTCAACGACACCATTTTGTTGTGGAGTACGTGCATTGGAATATTGATGAGTAATGCCAACCGATTCCAAATATGAAGATAAGGTTTTATTTTTGAATTCCGTGCCATTGTCTGATCTGATTGAGCGAACAGGAAGTTGCAGATTCACTTGAGTTTGTTTCAGAAAGTTGATGACAGTCTCTGGTGTGTCAGATTTAGATTGTAAGTAATAGACCCATGTGTAACGAGAAAAATCGTCCACGATTACAAGAATGTACTTTTTGCCATTGATGGTTTGAATGCGCATTGGTCCACATAAAACCATATGAAGTAGATGAAGGACCGATTCTGAACTAGGTGTAGGTTTGGATTTATGTGATGTATGATGCAATTTACCTAGTGTGCATGATTTACAAAAATGATCTTGATCATATTGTAATTCTGGTAGACCATGAACAACACCAGAGCGAGATACTTGATTGATTTGTTTGACATTGAGATGAGAAAAATGACGATGCCACAACCATAATTGTTGAGAAGAAGCTTTTGAAATTAAACATACATCAGCCATGGGTTGTGCACTATCTAGATCAATGGTATAGAGGTTTGTGTCACGGGTTCAGTTTAACAATTCATGCCCATCTTCAGTTCGCACACAACAACTTTGTTTTCGAAATAAAACCTCTAAATCGTTGTCACAAAATTGACCAATGCTAAACAGATTGTGACCTAATCCTTCCCCATATGCGACCCGTGTTATAGTTATCTTTCCTCGAACCAAATCACCAACCCCCATTATTGCAGCAAAGTGATTATTCCCAAATCTAACTGTCCCTATAAATTTTTCAACAAAATTCCTTAGAAGAGACTTATCTCCGGTCATGTGTTTGGAACAACCTGAATCAAGATACAAAACACATACCGAGATTTTCTGCAAAATCAAACCATTGAAAGAACCTTAGGAACCTATTTTTCAACGAGTTCGTCAGGATTAGTACAGTTTATGGTTGATTGTATCGTTTTAGGTACCCACTTATAGACTGGTGTGGGTTTGTTTGTGGACTTAGAAATCCATTTTGTTTGAAAACAATTTGAATCCCAACCCTTTCTTTTCCATGGTCGTGATTGATATTGCATAGCATGTTGATAGTAATTATTACGTCTAGCTACAATCCTATCATGCAACATAGATTCATTCACATTCACAAGATAATTTCTATCATAACGCAGAGTATGATTACAATTGTTTGAATGCTGAAAATACAACGAATCATGTCTGTTGACATTATTGTAGTTACACGAATAAGAACTATTGAAAGGACGATTAAACTTTTGACTCTTTGGACTTCGGGATTTGTCATGAAGATTTGTCGTTTTTAGATCTGAAACATGAAAAGCACCAGTATTAGTATTTGTAAAATCTGATCTAATGCTCTTGTTTGAAGAAATCTTAACATACTTTTTATTCTTTTGCAAAGAATAATTAGTAAATTGAGATTTCTTTAGAGCATTTACTGAGTGCTTTATACTCTTTTCTTTCAAAGACTGTTTAACAGGTGGTCCAACTTTCTTTGCAAACGTTGTTTGCAAAATCTCTTCAGATTCCATAAGTTTATCAAATTCAAGTTCTTGAGAAGATTTTGATAATGGTGTGATATCAGATGAAGATGTACTTTTAAGTTGTGTAATAGTTTGAAGAAGTGTAGCTCGTTCTTGTTCAAATTTTGTTGTTTAGTGGTTATTTGTTTTTCTAAATCAAAGATTTTAATTTCCAAAATTAAATTTGAAATATAAATCTTAGTGGCAACCACTTGTTCAAGAACATCATTATTTTGATCAACAATTGGTTTTGAATAACTAGGGAAATAATCCTCAGAAAGTGGGATTTTTCGAGTACCATAGCAGTCATTCAATTTTCGATAATCAAATAAAAATTGAGCTTTATCTTCTCTTTCCCTATTAAACTTCTAAATTTCATCTTCCTCATTTGTTGTTTTTAGAAAATGCATTTTCAAATCACATCCCATGTAATTTTCATCATACAAGGGTGCTATTTTTGAAATTACTTTCTTTAAATAGCATGGATTATCAAAACCTATCCCTTCCCTTGGATTATAGAATTTGATGTCCTTTGGTTTATTTAAGAAAATTGTTTGCTCAGTCTGACCGCGTTTTAACAAAGTATTTTCAAGTTCTTTTAACTGTTGAAAAACTCTTTTATTCTCAGCTATGACATGAGCATGTTGTCGAGTAGCAAGCTTTCCAATTCGTTCGGATTCCTCAAATTGAGAAGATAAATAAGAGATTTCTTTAATTAAAGATTTCTTTAATTAAAGATTTCTTTTCAGATTCAAGCTTCTCATAACTAGTTTTGTAATCTTCCATGTGAGTTTTTAAAATTCCTTTTTCCCGAATAATAGTTTTTAATAATTCAATGTGATTTGTCAGTTCCTTTTTTATTTTAGTTATATTTTCTGTTTCAGTTTTTAACTTATTTGACAAACCGGCATTAATATCATGCAATTTAAGAATCATGATTTTAGAGTTTGATGATACCTCAGAGTTAGAATCCTCATTGTCAATAGTAGAAACTGTGGACAGATTGGCCATGAACGCCATGTTTACTTCCAGATTTTCTTCTTCAGAGCCTGTTAGATTAAGCCATGCATCATTTTCAGCTAGTAACACTTTTCCAGCTTCCTTTTGTTTGGACATCAACATCTTTCCTTTATAATACTCGGAGTCACGAACTCTTGGCTTTTTACAATCTCTTGCAAAATGTCCAAACCCACCACAATTGTAACATTTATTCTCCATGTCACCCCTTGCCGTTTCCTCAAACTTACCCTTATAATTCTCCTCCAGTTCTACTCTTGTACTCTGGACGTTTAGTGGATGATGATGAAGTACGCAGATGATTGTTAGTAGGTTTCTTATAATACTTCTTACTGATCGCCTTTGTCATAAGAGCCATTTGTTTCATAAGCTCTTTGTACTCCTCATCATTCCCACTTCCTTCTTCTTCAGACTTAGATTGATATTTAGTCTCTTTCACAACCTTTTGAGAACGAGAATAAGTTCTTCTTTCAGCAATTAATGCCAACGGATCAACCATCTCTTTTGTCTCTTTACCAGCAATTTCATTCACTTCATCTTGATTGTGATTCAAGATTTCATAAACATCATGAACATCAATAGAAGTTAAATCCGGATTCTGAATGATATTGCTTGAATATTGTTTCCATTCCGGTAACAGATTGTTTAAGAACTTGATGATGATCTCTAAGTTCTGCTTCACAAACTTATTTTTCCTTACTTCATTCAACAGCAAACAGAATCTGTTGTATGTAGTTTCAAGCTGTTCTCCGACCTTTGCTTTAAATCCCTCATAGGCTTGAAGACAATGAGTCATCTTCGTTTGCTGACCTCTTTTCAAACCTTGCTGTTGTCTAGCAATGGCATCCCACATCTCTTTAGATGTGTTATAACTATCCACTTGAATGTATATGTCATTTATTAAACCTTGTAGGATGTAGGATTTCATGTCCTTATGAGCCTTCCATAAAGCTTTTTGAGATGGAGAACATTCACTGTATGTTAATGGTGTTTGTTGAGCAACCCCAGTAGTGGTTCCCGAAGTATCTACCGGGGGATAGAAAGGTGTCATTCCTTTTAGCGATTTCATCAACAATTCATAATTCTCTTGTCGTTCGATGAAGTTAATAAACCTGTCTCTCCATTGAGAATAATCACCTCGAAATAGAACTGGAGGCTTATCCTTCAACCCTATGGCAAGTGCTTCTCTCGACATTTGTACGAATTTCGAATTTTACCTCCAAAATTTTCGAATTTTGCCCAAGTAAAAAGAAAATTTTCCTAACCAAAATTGGTCAACGGGAAGCTCAAATTTAAATTTTGATAATTGTAAAATTTTCCCGCCTTTTTTTTAGTTACTTTATGCGATCTTAAAGATAAGTTCGCAAAAGTATATTAATGTGACACTACTAAAGTCGTAGGGATAAAGTCTCAGAAGCAGATATGCGACCTTACTGATAAGTTCGCAGAAATAAACTCTCAGAAGCAGATATGCGACCTTACTGATAAGTTCGCAGAGATAAAGTCGCAGAACCTGATAGTGTCGCAGGTACTGTTCATCGTCTTCACAAAGAACACTTAATCTGAGATTTTTCAAAACTTGAAATTGAAACCTGTAGTTAATTCTTGTATGATCCTTAACACTAGTAGAACAGTTTGATCGGTCGAAATGATCAGATTCAATCTTAAACACCTCCTATTTGAATTTAACCGCCATTTTCAACTTTTGAATTAATTTTGAGAAATTGTGTGATTTAACCGTGAATTCTTGTTCCTCTCTGTTGTAGATCACTATTAGAACCTTCATTGACACTTTATTGTATAGAAACACACAATTTTGATGAATTTGATCAAAAATCTGAATGTTCTTCTTCAAATACCCATTTTGAATTTTTCTTTGAATTTGAGCTTGATTCGTGCAATTGAACTGTGTAATCACTTCCAAATCATTCAACCAATGCTCTGATACCAATTGTTGGATCGAATTTAGTGATTTGGACGTGAATTGAGTAGAAACCGAAGGTATGTATATGTAAGTATATGCGTATGTATGAATAGATTGATTGCTTCTTGTATTGATTAATCAATTCACTATTACAAGCTCTCAGATTCTCTGTAAATCAGATACATAAACGCACATACAAATCTCTCTGATTTCAACAACTAACTGAATGAAAAACCTAAGTGCTGTATTTATATTGACTTGTACCTGCGACCTTATTTGTTTATGCGACTTTAAAATTGAGTTCGCATTTTTGGTTATTGCGACGTTAATATTAAGTTCGGACCTTTTGTTATTGCGACACTATCTTAGTGTCGCACCTTGATAAAGTCGCAGGTTCTAATATGTACAAGTGCAAATCCTATTTTATATCTAACAATCTCCCCTAGGATTTAGCATCTTGTATCTTTGAATATGTTCTTTTATCAATTATTTGCACACATAAACATATTTATTAAGACAAAAGATATGGATTAAAAAAAGACAAATAATTTACTATTCATAAGTATTTGGTAATTGATATTAAGGGATAATGGATAATGACTTATATGAAATTAAATTTTAAATAAACAATAACATTTTTATATTTAAAATGTATGAGTATGGTTCTCTAGGGAGGGAAGAGAGGGCAACCTCTCCTCGAATTAAAAAGTAACACATGTCACCAAACTAATTTTCATTTTAACCCCTCTCATTTTTCATATAATCTATACTACTTTATAATACATATACCCCTTTTTCAAATCCTTAGAACTTTAGCGGGCTGAGCCATCTGTAATCTATGAAATATATATAACAAGATTTTGTACAAGTAACTCACTTTAGGCCGCTCAAACATGCAGTATCACATCTAAGTCAGTAAGGACCAATTTAAATATGTGATACAACAAATTTTTTCAGGCCGTACATCTTAATCCAAAATTGAATCATTTAAACACCAAATTATGAATTGAAAATCTTACCACTAGTAGATCAGACGAAGAAGAACACGTTTAAACAATAAACTTTAAATTTCACTAGTCTAAAATCACATTATGATCAACCAAAGAAGTGTCGCTAGTTTGTGAGAAGTGTCGCATATAAGTGTCACAATGGGTTGGTGAAAAGTAAAGCTGATTGTGTCGTAGGATTAATTATTTATACCTTTCACTGTTCCTGTGAAGGTATCGTAGTGTCACAATGAACATGAATGTGACACTAACTTGCGATGAAAATTCTATATGCTTTAGGATCAGATCAGTACGAGTATGTGTTAGTTACGTTTTTACTCACGTTATCTTACCCATATTAATTAAATATTAACCTTTTAATCCAAATATTACATTTATTTGATTTATTGTGTTAGTTAGGTGATTACGAAGACGATGTTGTAAAACTCACCAAAAACGGGCGAAAAACGAGTAAAATGGAGTCAAGTCAACACAAGGCGATTCGGTCGCGTTCGAATCATCTTTTTGATAATTTTTATGGAAATTATCATTGATCAAGCTTAAGATTAACATCATGTAATTATGATCGTGTGGATACATGACCTCACGACCTCGCGAATACGGTTCGGGACACCAAAATACGAATCGGGCATGATCTACACTGTCACACCCCCATTTCAAGCGGGGGCGCGACGTGCGTGGATCACGAACAAAGATTACAATGAACGACTTCTAAGAGAGTCGCTAAACAAACACCGTTAAATTACATATTCTTAGCAACACTATTACAAACTTTAACGAATAACTAGCTTGATTCAAATTGAAAAAGTTCATGCTAAGTTCTTCCAAGTGAATGCAACTCCTACGTTAAAAGTGCGACACAACGGTACAACTACATAGCGCCTTAGTTACCTGAGAATACATGTTAAAATACGTTAACATAAAGTTGGTGAGTTCATAGGTGTAAGCGTTTGAAAAGTAGACCCGTGGTTACGAGATTTCAAGTTATATTGTCTTACCACAATATCAAAGTGTATTACTATTGCCATAAGCTCATGAATTGAAACCTTAACAATTTAGTTGCCTCGAAAGTGTTCTATTCACAACACTCGTAGTGGGTCAAATGATTATGCGTCCGTTTTTCGAGTTGGCGCGACCAACCCGGACGGGGGTGTCAACCTAATAGATCTATTCACAATATTCGCGTTTAAGTCCATAACTAACAATTCATGATAGAGGCCCCATATAATTTGAATAGTGGAAACTTATGCAATACGTAAAAGTTTATATGTACTTGTAACCACAAACAAAAAGCATGTATTCTCACACCAAAACATATCAAAGTGTTTAAAAATAGGGGTTATGAAACTCACAATCGGGAGTGAGCGTACGGTTGGATGTAATGCGCGTGCCCTTCGGGTATGACTCCTATCCAAGTCCTACGAACACAAATTTTCTAATTAGATTCTCGTCTAATACGGTTTGATAGAATTGCTTAGCTAGCTAATTAAATTACAAAGTGTCGTTATAGTTTGAATTTCCATTTAAACAACATTGTCGGTATTGGTTCGAGCTGTGAACAAAATAATGGAAATATATGAATACAACATCCAAAAATTACCAAACTTTGTAAAAAAAACATATAATATAGTGCACAAATTTTATAATCATTTTATGTCTAAAAAGTGAAGTAAATTTGGGAAAAATAAAAAAATATTCATGAAAAATCTGGAATATTTACCAAGACAGTTTCTACCCATTTTTAGATTTCTATAAAAGTTTCAAGTCGTTTTGAGCACTCGAACATTAGTTCCTTATATTATACGTTTTAATGAGGCGTAAACCGAAAGACATATCAAAACACCTCCAAAAGGTGTGAAACTTTGATTATGGTGTCATTTTCTACAGAAAATTTCCCATAATTATTTGGGGCTTAAAAGTATTTTTCATGAATATTTCACCTTTTATACGCTTTGTTTGCATTAATTAAGGAAAAATACTTATGTTTTTCCAAAAATTCTCATTTTTATTTTCAAGACTCTTTTCATGTTCAAGTTACTGAGAAAAATAATCCCCATATTTTTAGCACGTTTTATCAATCACTTTCGTATTTTTGTAACTTTACAACACAAGTATTCATAATTTCAAAGCTAAAACAATGCATGATGTTCATGCATTTTCTAAAAATATAAGATCACCAAGATAAAGTAATATCTTTTTACCCTATTGAGATACATATGTTAAGTGTTTAAAAACAATTTTCTTTAAATTTATTGAACACTTAAGATCCCATGAACATACATCACAACAAGATGCTCACAGAAAGTTTCCTGTTTGCGCATCAGTTTTGTGTGACACATTTGGAGGTTGAGTACTCAATGGATTTGAGTGAGACCAGTGGGGTTTGAACACGACATTGGAGGTTTTTGTTTTTCGTTTTAAACCTTACGTTTTGCTTTTTGAGGATAACACATTTTCAACGTTTCTCATTCGTTTAACAAGTCATTCACCATTTTTAACCTATACATCCATTTTAACACTTCCAAATCATCACATAATATACATTTTATCCAAATTATATGCTTATTCTGAAAGTCATACATCTAGGTACTCATTTTACTACCAATTATGTTTATTTTTCATTTGAACAGATTCTGCCCATTTTTTACCCTTCTTTTGGTATCATTTTGACTAGTCAAACGGACTTCTTTTGTTATGCAATCTTTACCAAATACCCCTACATGTCTTAGGTTGAATAAAAGGTAAGATTCATAATTTTTTAGATATGTGTAAGGAGTTCAAAACTATTTATTTGTACAGAAAGGTCCAGTAGCTACTTTTCTGGATAGTTGTTTGGAAAAATGTTCGTTGACTGACTTAGACTCATCTTCACAAAACTTTCCTATACAAATTTTAAATCTTAGACAAAATGTGACCTTTAGGAAAAAGAATCATGTCTTTTGGATCGTTGGGGAAAAAGTTATGGCCTTTCAAAGTAGGGTCAAATTCTGTCTCCTGAAGACAGATTGGACACATGTTCTTATAAAATTGATTTGGGGTATCAAAACTTGTCCAAACTATATGAGACCACTTAGCTTGGAAACCTAACTTCTTAAAATTAATTTTAGGCTCAAGAATCACTCAATTTGGCTATGTTATGTCCGAGTTCTGACGTTCCAAATTAGACAAAAATTTCTATCAGCAGGTTTCTTCGATTTTTAAGTTTGTTTAGTTCTTTTTAACGAGTTTTCGCCATCAACAACACATATATATACATATATATAGTTGATTTTATCGTACAAGTGAACATTTAACATATAATCATTCAAAAACAAGGAAATAAAGAGATAAGTAGAGATTTCCTTACAATGAGTTAGGATGAATGGTTATAACAAGAAAAGAAGAAAAGAACTTGATTCTTCAACCCAAAATCCTTTTATATAAAACCCAAATTTGTTAGCTTTCCTTTAAAGGCTTCAAATCTCAAGATTATGACATTAAGAGGATCAAACCATGTTTAAGAGCTCAAATGAGTGTAGAAGTGATGTAGAGATAATGTAGTAGTAGTGGTTGTTGATAGTGGTTTGTAGTAGCAACTAGTAGTAGTCAAAGATGTACTTTGTAGGTTTGTTTTTGCTGAGATTTTCATAAGAGATGGAGGGGAGGGCTGCAGAATTTTTGAAGGGTGTAGAGTGTTATGTGTTTCTTTCTACTAGTCCAATATTTAACAAGATTGCATGAGATCACAAGTAAAGGAAATTCATTAGTTGATTGGGAAAAAGGATGGGGCTTGGAGTGTTCATGTGACCAATAAAGGAAAAGAAGACATGGGCATGATTGGTGGTTGAAAATCTTGGCCCCGAGAGTCAAGGGGAGTGCATGGCCACCTTTGACTTTTGCTTCTTGTTTGTCTAGTTAGTTTAAGTGTAGTTTAGGTTAGATATTTAGGCAATTAGGTGTTAATTAGATAATTAGGGTAATTTAGGGAGATTCAAAGTAATTAAATGTGAATTAGAATATTGTAAGTTGTTTCGATAATATACGTACATATCAATTAATTTTTTTAATAAATTCATGCATCTGTACGTTGTTGTGTTCATTAGAAATCGCGTATAAGTATTGATTTCAAATCATTCGAAAGGTTATTTTATCATAGTAATACAAGAAATCAACTTACTATCTAATATCGAATAGTTTTATGTTTTTATGAAAGTTTATTAGCAACGTTCGTGTTTGTCGGAATTCATCCGATTGAATCGTGTGAATTTTCAATAAGTACGTAAACATAATGCGTCATGCATTAAAATAGTGTGCCATAAAACGTTCAACGTGGGCGTGTGCTAGACGTATCTCAGTATAAATCTAGTTTGATTGCATTAAGAGGGAATTATCGTAAGAATGCATGTTAATTGTGTACGGAAATTGTACCGGTTTTTAAGGGTTGTCACATAAGAACATAAAGTTGAACACAAATTAAACTTGAATGATGAATTTATTAATGATAAATTACATCAACATACTGAATTGCGGAATAGTTAAAGTCTATGCTAGAACTAATTCAATATGACTACAAGCTTAAGCGTTACTCGCTGTGAGATAGCTATTCTTTCACTCACTGACTCAATTTGTAGTTAGACAATCTTTATCACTGATCGAGATCAGATGATAGCTACAAATTGGTAAACAAATCAGTATAATATGTCACTCAATTTACAGACAACTATTTTCCCGTATATATCTCCGCTATCTAGGAAATAGATTGACACGTGTCGCTGTAGCATTGGCTTCTTTCTAACAAACATTCCGTTATAAGGGAATCTTATGTGGTCCCTACAAGATCATTCATTCTTCGTGTGTGGTATTTCCACCAATCACATCGAAGCATGATGTCTTACTCTTCATCGTTATGGACTTCTTAAGTTGCTGATTAACAGTAGATTAGAGACTTCATATGCACATTAACTTGAACTAGATTGTCTAGTAACTACATTATTCTTGAAGTCGTTGGAGGATAAAGAAACTTCTTCACTCACTGTGAGCTAACATGCTCTTAAGTGACTTGACTTGAATACTTGTAGTGACCTCCTTTTATTTAACCACATCGAATGCTGTGATTATGATTGCATAATATAATCACTTATAATACCAGTGAGTTACTTAACCACTAGTAGTGACTTGTTGCTTAGCAGTGACCTTCTTCATTTATAGTGAATTGCATCTTGATGAATCTTGAGTGTCCAATGCTTATAACGATAGGAACACTTAGCGATAGATTCTTCAAGCGATAGCGAATCCACCGAGCACCATCAACAGTGACTTGGTTGAGTAGCGACCAGTGAGCTACTATATTTTTGGAGTTTTGTCTTCATCATTTCTGTGAAGAACTCCAGATAATTGACTTCATCGCTTCCATTTTACTTTCGAAAGACTCGATGAATTTTAATGATTTTTAGGGTTAATGATTTTTTGTGATTTCTAGGGGTTATGTTTAATGCATTTTTCTTAGATGTAAAACCGATTGAAATTGTTGAGAGAGAAAAAAATAAGGATGATTTGATTGAGATTATTTGTAAACTGATTGCTAATTGACTGGCGCCAAAACAAAGATAAAGGAAAAGACCAAAGTACCCCCATGTGCATCTCACATGCTAGGAGTTAACTGGGAAAGATAACAAGCCATCAAGTGGAAGGACCATGGGCGTGCAATGTTTCAATAGGAGGGATGACCAACGTAATTTTTACAGTAATATGAAGATCAGTCTAATTTTAAGTAAATCACAAGGATGAATGTCGTATTTACTCTAAGGTTTGGTAAGAAAAAACAAAATCAATAACAAAAGATTAAATCATGTAATCAACATCTATATATGACAAGATAACACATTTATTCCACTCAACTAAGAATCGTTGACGCATAAGGTAGATGATTATTGCAATATATTGTCCTAAGGTATACAAGCAAGATACTCATCAACTGTAGTGAACTTCACATTTGGATAGAGCTCACTAGCCTCCACACCAATAGAAGGTTCAATTTCAAAGTTTGTTGCATCTCCATTAATTAAAACAGAATGCATTATCGCTAATGCAATGCTTAATCTAAAAGGTAAAGAAGGTTCAATTTCAAAGTTTGTTGCATCTTCATTAATTAAAACAGAATGCATTATCGCTAATGCAATGCTTAATCTAAAAGGTGCCTCTGCAAAATACATAATTAAGGAACTTACTATTTTTCAACATGTATAACTAGACCATGATAAAAGTATGTATCAGTTGTATGGACTCACCTTGAATGTTTTTGATAAGTTGCTCCTCAGAAACATATGTTTTCTCAAGGGTCTTTCCGATTTTGTTTTCCCATATGGAAACGATTTCATTAAACGATACTGTGTTGCCAGGAGGTCTAAAAATCAACGTCTTATTTAGGGTACGTGGGTCGTCGACTGATTTCATAGTAACCAAAGCTATATCCTCTTCTTTCACATAAACGGCTATATTGAACAAAACGAAAAATGTCAAACGATTTATCTATATTTTCACTATGAAGTTGTATTTTGTGTATTAAAATGTTGTATCTTTCGGATTTGCGTCCCCAATTATGGTAATTTTCTCTTTAGGGGCCGTGTAAGTGTCCATTTGTCCCAGAGTGGGTAAAAAGTAACCGGCGAAACCATTGCACGATACAAAAGTGTGCGGGATTTCTGCGACTTCGATGGCTCTACGAATCTCTGCCTTTACTGCGAAGGAACGTTTAGCCGGCTCGATTGCGTTGTCATGGTCAACTTCAGTTCCAAATTCCGAAGGTAGAAATCTCTATAACGATAATCGAATACTTTCTTAATATAGGGAGTTAGAAAGTAATAATGACACAAGTGTGACATATTATTTTGTGGTAGGAAATCTATGAATACAATATTATATTAAAAGTTAACATTATCTATTGTAGTTTATTGTACTAGTAAGTTTCTATCATTGAAGAAGAGATAAGAAAATTACCTTTTCACCCGTTAACAACAATTAATGCAAATATCACAAGCACCAAAAGTAATGATTTATTGTTTGTTTATAATCGCCAGCTATTTAGTTATCTCATTTAATATGAAAATATCAAATATTAAATATTTGTTACTTAAGCTTTATAACTTTTAATTCTTACAATTTTGAAGAGGCAACTTAGATGCGTCGACAGTTAATTCCCAACCCATACTTGACGGGTCGAGAATAATTCCAAACCCAGATTCAAACTAATTTGCTAAAAGGATTGGCCGATTTTGATTTCGGGTAAATTGAGTAAAATTTGGTGACTTAGCAGTTTTGTTTGGTGCTGGGGGTTGGTCAAGAACAAATAGGTCAAATTTGATGGAGTCATTTTCCTGTTCCATATGGATTTTTTTGCTCCTTTTGAAAAAGTAAACTTAAATTGCTTTTGCGTTGGCAAGTCAACCTGTTTCCGGACCTTGACTAACTCCGACCTGAAAGATTAGATGTGTTGGCAGGCTTCGATTTAGTAGGTTAATAGGTTGAAAATTCCAATTCTAACTCATTTAGTCTGTATCGATTTCAGATCAGGTATTTGATTATGTCAAGAATTATTACTCCTAATTGTAATCATTTGAAATACAAAGTATAGAATAAAGTATTGAATTACTATAATTTTATTTTTCTCAATTTTCATTTAAGGAATACACGTTAAACAAACATATTAATGCAAGTAAATCTTTAGTCAACATTGCACTACGGGAAAATGTACTAGTATATATGTGTTAGTTATAATGTAGCTTCTTTTGAAAAAGGATAAATTATAAACTATTAAAAAAAATGAACTATTATCTTATCATCGTTTATAGAAATAAACTATTAAAATTAACAGAGAAAGTAAGTCTCAATTTCGTCACGATTTTAGTAATAACATGTCATATTTTTATTCCCATTAACATATTGCTAAAATTGCAATCTAATTGTTGGTACATTTCTATTACTGATGGTTTTGGTAGTGACTTGGAATTGATAATCAGACAATATTTCGTTTCTATTTCGTGAAATTTTCCCTTTAAAAAATTACAAAATTTAGTTCGTCTTATTGTTGTAGCAAATGATATAAAATTTATGTGTACATAACTTACAAAAAATGTTTATTATGTTTAAATGGATGCAATACGTTTTCAAAATTGGAGTACATATAATAGGAGTTTTGATTGATCCAAACACATAATAGCATAAAATATAAAGTTTAGAAAAATGTTATTGTAAATTCTTATGATAGTAAATCTGTGAACGATCATTTTTCTTTAATTTCGATATATGTAAGCTATTTGGTAAAAAAAATAATACTATAATTATTAGAATTTTTTTAAATATATGATATGCAATTTAATGTGATACACAATTTTTAAGTGTGATATACACTATAAAATGTTATTGTATGTTTCAAAAACACATATAGTTGTGAATCAAATATATATATATTTTTAAATGATTTTAAAGAGTGTTAAATTCTAATTATTTTAATATAATTCTTTTAAAAATAATGATTACTATCAAAATAAAAAATTAATTTATCCATTTGTACCATTACTATTATAATCAATGTTTCAAACTTGGTCAAACCCGGCGGGTTCATAGGTTGGACCAGTTCGACCCGGTGACCTGGACCGGTATTTGACCCGGTTTGATATTAATAAAAGAGACGGGATCTTTTTTTAGTGACTCATTTCCACTGCCTACCTCCTTTACTTCTTGTTCTTTAACCCTAGATCTAAAACCAGCATCACTGACCACCCTCCGTTGTCCACCATCGCAGCCCTTTGTCCACTACCGCATCCTCCGACTATCACCACCACCGCACCGTACAGCTACCACCACCGCCGCAAGTTGCAGACGAAAGAGACATAGACAATATATATCTGCTCGCGAGGGAAGGAAAGAAAAGAATGGATATAGTATTAGATAGACATGGATTATGATGAGAATGTTGATAATGATGATAGAAAAAGAAAAGGAAAAGAGTTTTTGATATTTTGGGAAAAAGAGTTACAAACTTGCAGCCTTTCACGTGGACTTTTGTGGTTGGAAATGAGTAGCAGGTGGAACTAGTTTGGGCTTGGGCTTGAAGGACAAAAGCGACTCGGACTTGGGCTACAAGTACAATCAATTTGGGCTTGCGCTTTGAAAGACAAAAGTGGTTGGACCGGTTGGACCGGTCTAACCGGAACCAAAGGTCCATCCGGATCAAGCAAAAAACCAATTTTCAAAACACTAATTATAATAGTCATATATACTTAAACTCTCCTCTAAAGTTTAATAGATTGTCAAACCATTAACCCTTTGATTTATAATTTACAAAAATAGTTACACTTTGATTGAAATTAATTTTCTAAACTATACTTTGATATGTTTAAGAACAATGTTAAGTCAGTATATTGTTTCTCTTTTATGCTGTATATATATTTTTTTTATTTCTTTAAATTTAAAATTTTAAACAAGACATGTTTCATCCCATACTTCTAACACTTTGTCCTCTTCTATTATTATAAAAAGTAAAAATCATAAATTATGAAAGTTACCTTAATATTTCCAGCCTCTTTAATAGTTGCAATCAATTTGACTTGGTCAGCTATCAATTGTCCACCTACCGTCGATATGACAACATCAACTTGCTTTATCGCATTCACCAAACTCTCGTGATCATTAATATCGCCCTAAAATAGTTCATTGTAACCACAAATTTTATATAAGAAAACACTAAGCAGACAACCTTACGATGTTGTTAAAGTGAAAATTCGCACCGGCTATATATATATCAATGTTGAAGGCTTGAAGTGAAAAAAAAATTCTTTAAAGATTTGCTCATAACAGCACTTAAACTCTATGTACACTCAACTGGACGGATATTATGACGCAAAACTAATCTAAAACTTTTATTAAGGATCTCGTCACAAAGGAAATACACACGATACACTTAAGATAAGTGATGTGGCACCAAAACTTTTGAAGTTGTGTATAAGCTTTGATTTCTTGGGATGTTTGGTTGTGCTTTCTCTGACTAAAACGAAAGTCGGGTGGCCTTCTCTTGCACTCGCCTCCGCAATGAACTTTCCTATGTACCCGGTCCCTCCAATGATCAAGATCTTGCTTTATTCTGTCATTTCTAATGTGACGATAATGTATTCAAAGATAAGTTAATTTAAGGAGGAAATAGAGTTTTTGGATGACTGATATGAAACAAGATCGGGTTATTGGTGGAATATATATACAACCTTTTTATGGCGATTACTGAATTAAGAAATAAATATGCTTTTGGTTGGAGAAAAAATGGCCCACATGTCACATGTGAAATGACAAATCCGACTTTAACACGTAAATGAAGGGAGACAAATTCAACTATTAATGGTAGTAATTAGTAGTATACTAGTATAGCACCCCGTATTGGTGCTACGATTAACATTTTAATACATAGTTTTTATTGTTACGAGTGTGATGTTTTCATACTCCATTAAAACGGAAATACAAGATGTGATAGTACAATGATTTCATAACGTAAGGTATAAAAAGTTCACCGTTTCACAACAAGCTACTACTAGAGTACATAGTGTTTATATACATTTACAACACAAAATACATAATCATACACGCGAATACATCCAAAAGATAAAGCAAAAGTAGATTTCATGAAAACAACATTAATAAAGGTAAACGTGGCTTCTATCCACAATTACTGATGATTAGTTGAAAAACATGTAAAATAACACGGTCAACTATAAAACTAGTTGGTGAGTTCACATGTTTCAATTAAAAATGTCTTTTTAAAGTTTTCGAAACCATGTTTAAAAGATTCACGTCGCTAAGCAGTAATGATTTTGAGTTTATAAGACTGATTCAGTAGTCAAAGTTGTTTTATACGATTTTTGAGGTTTATTTAAGAACGAGGCTCATTTAAGAGGGATAGTCATATAGTTTGAGTCCACAACCAAACCTACTAGCATAATCAACGCCCCAAAGTCATGTCTATCGGGAACATGTTTAGTTGGTGAAATGCACTAAAATGCGCGTGTCAATGGGGAGGAACCACCCCCCAAATAGTACTATCCATAACGAATGTCGGCTCAATAATGAGTTAATGGGTTGTGTAAAATAAACTAGGGACTTAGATACGGTAGATAAAAGAAACATATAACATGAGCGTATAAATAGTAAACATTCACGATAAGTATTTGCATCAAGTATAACATGTATTTCACCCAAAAATATTTAGTAAAAACATTAAAAAAGAGGGGCTGTGAATACTCACAATTAAGTATGAGCGTTTGTGACTGGATATATTTCGCATGCTAACCGAGTACGACCCCTATCCACGTCTTATGAACACGAAGGTTCTAGTTAGGCTCTCATCTAATTTAGTTTGTTGGAATTGGTTAGCTAGCTAATTAAATTATAAAGTGTCATTACAAGTTTGATTTTCCTTAGAATTTTGTTATCGTTAATAATTGATTTGCAAACAAAATAGTGGATACACATGAATACTAATCCCAAAAATTACCAAAATTTTCTACATAACATAATATTTTTTCATAAAGTTTCGTAAAGATTTGAGAATTTTTAGATTTATAGTTTATTTATTATTAATTTATGTCTAATATATGATGGAAATTCTAAATATATAGCAAATGACCATGAAAAATTATGAAATTTTTACCACATCATTTTCTCTCGGTTACTAGACTTGTGTAAAAATTTCAAGTCGTTTAGAACAATGAAACACTGTTTTCCAATATTTCATGAGTAATAACACCCAAATTACATTAAATACCAAATAACACCCAAATAATGTGATTTTTTGTGTGTAGTGTTATTTTATGTTGATAAGATCACAGAAAAATTTCCATGAGTTTTGGCTTGAATAACTAATTTTTATGGTTTAATTGTTTATTTTATTGCTAGTTTTATATTTTCTTATAAGTTTCAAAAATTATAAATTTAATTCCCACAGTACTTTATACGATAAGGAAGTTTAAAAAAATCATTTCCATATTTTTAACATGTTTTTGGCCCATTTTATGAATCTTGTAATATAGAGAATACACATTTAGCCATTTCTTCAAGTTTTTCTATGTTGTGTGTTTAGAAATTTTATAAGCATAGAAGCATAATCATTTAAGACTTAACATTTTTACCCTACTAAGATCAACGTGTTAGGTGTCTAAAAATAATTTTGGTTGTAATTTTTATAGTACATTTAAACCCTTGATAATGCCTCACAAAACTAAGGTGATAGAAAAGTTGTTGTTGGCGCACCAGTTTTGTGTAACATGTTTGGAGGTCGAATACTCAATATTTTTTAGTGAAACCACTTTGGTTTGAAAGCTAACACCTTAAGCTAAATTCCAGAAGAAAAATCAATATTTTGGAATAAGTATTTATTTAGTTATGGTATGTTAAAGTCAGACTAAGAAATATGGCAGATTGCAATATAAAGTGTAAGTCAAGTTCTTGAGTCATAGACTACAACTTTGACTCGTAGACTCAAATCATCGATTTGAGCATTTGTGTACCAACGGTAGGGATATACTTGAGCTTGGAATTAGAAACGTGACCTAGTCTATGATGCCATAGACTATAGGCAGAAAACTTTTCTTTTTTACTTATAGAACTCTTTATTGCATAAAACAATCAAAATATATCAATATTTTGAGAAACAAGCCTATAAAATTCCAAATCGAGCTTAATTTGAAGGAGGGAATAAACAGAACATCTTTGTTGGGTCAGAGACCCCACTAACATAATTTATAGATAAAAAATTTATTTAAAGTGTTTTTATCTTTCGCTGCGTCTGTTAGCAGTGAATGTTAGAGTAGTCTAAGCATATATGCTCACTGATCAAACTGACCAATGAGTCATTCTATACCTAGAGCATTTACTAGTCTACTCTAGTCACTGCATATCTTAGCAGTGACCTTCTCTTTGTAACTTGAAACATAAATAAAGTATCGATCATTCACTGATGGGTACTTAGTCTCTAGAAGTTACACTACCATGACACTGTCAAGAACTTGAAGTATCTGTCGAAGTCGAAGACTGAAGACAAAGATTGAGAGCAGTTCACTGATGTGGAAATCAAGTCTGCTCTATTAACCAGCGGTTCAAGTCTTTATCCAAGAAAGTACGTTAGGTCTGACAAATACCTAATGTACAAATGAAGGTCAACTTATGCAGTACACAAGAAAGCGTGCATATCTTCTCAAATATATGTACGTTCACTTATTGTACAATTTCATTTAATTCCTTCTACCTTTTCTGAAATCTAGGAATAAAGTAAAATATAAACTTTATTCTTTATTCCTAGGATGTAATGTCACATCCAAAACCTTGGAAGTTGCATTACTACCCAACTAATATCGTGTTGACACGTGTAGGATTTATATCTCATTGTATGAGACTATAAATACCACACTCAACTATCATAAATGTCCAAAATTTGTATTCGCGATCAACCTGTGATTTAAGAACGTTCCTTCATACCAGCGAACCAAGTGCCTTCACTTATCTGTTAAGTGTTGATCACTGAGAATCATCAGCGAGCTATTCACTGATGATCTGTTGAGACCAAATTTGTCACAAGTTAGTTTACTTAGACTTTTCTGTCTTGTCTATTTCCGCAGTAAACTTTGTAAAGTATTCATTGATTCATATCAATAAAAGAAAACTTTAAACTTGCATTTATTGTCTATTTACATTTGTTGTTACTAGTTTATAAACATTTGACAAAAAGGGACCAACAATCTTGAAGAGTTATTCCATTATTTTATTGGACAGTTTCCATATCTAGTCAATTTAATCTTTGGTTTATAGGGTAACTTATGAAGATCCAAAAGATAATGATATACAAGTGTCATAGGGTATGTGGCACCCTTATCCAATATCTAGTCATGCCTACTAATTTCTTACCAACAAAAAAAGCAATACCTGCAACAAATTCATTGTCAAGTTCATCATCTGTATCACCAAGATGAGCTTTGACACCTGAATTCTAGAGGTATACTCATAGTGAGGAAGACTTCTCCAAAGTTGTTCAAACTGCTTGTTGGAAAGCGCCACATTTCCACTTTCAACATGAGCAGCAAACCGTTGCACGTGACCATTTCTAGACTTTCCATTTATAGATTTGGACTGAGCAATAACTTTCATTTTATACTTGTAAGGCCAAGTTAGATAACCAACCTTTTCCTAGCATTTTTCAGAAGGATGTCATTTGTATCCACATATGGTACACTTGTCTTGATTAGTATCTTTCGCATTACTTTTATCATTCAAAGTAGTGGAATCAACAATAGTTTAAAACACTTTTTTCTGAGATTCTTCCTGCTGAAGCAATATTCAAGCAGATTCAACACTTGGAAGAGGAGAACTCACCAACAAATGACTCCTTTAAGAACTATAATGCTCATACAATCCATTGAGAAACTGAAAAAATCTATGTTCTTACTTTTCTTGTTTAAAGCTCTCAAGAAAAAATAGATTTGATGAGTAATAGTGGTAATTAGAGGAAATTCCTTCATGGAATCAAGTTCCTCCCAGACACACTTCATTCTAGTATAGTATTGACCGATCAAACTACCTTGTTGTTCTATAACATAAGTATCTTTATGAAGCTTGTACTTACGAGAACCATTACTTAATACGGAACGTTTCTCCGATTGCAACCAAAATTCTTAAGCAATACCAACGAACATAATGGATTTAGCAATTGACCCATTAACATAACTCATAAGCCAACTAATTACCATGTCATTACAGGTATCCCATACCTCAGCAAGAGTTGGATCAATAGGTCTCGTAACAGTACCTTTCACAAACCCTAGCTTCCTCTTAGTAGACAATCCAATTTCAATCGCACGATGCCATGAACGGTAATTTTGAGCTCCAGTGAGCTTCTTTTGTATTGCGAGTGATCGAGGACCATCATAAGGATGAAGAAACATCGTATTTTAAAAGTGAGCAAGATCCATTGGTAATTGAAGAAATTTTAATAAAATTTGCAGAAAACACGAAGTGGAAGCTACAGTTTACAAATTGAACGAAATAAATTGAAATGAAGAATCAATAATGATCAATTATCACTTAATCAAAAGTTAATTGAACAAAATCACCTCGCAATCGCTCTAATACCATATAAACTACAATGGCGATGTAGAGAGAGAAAATGGTGTTAGAGAAAGAAAGTGAGAATTACATTAATTTTGTTAAACTTGATTACAGTGATGGGTAACTAACTTAACAACCAAACTTAGGATATTTACACTTTCTACCCCTCTACTTTACATTATTTATAAAAGACACCTTGCACTAATAGAATACCCCCTTACACTAACATAATACACCTTAACTTTACAAAACTACAGTTTAGACCCCGAGCTACACTGTACTTTGATATTGTAGAAGTTCAAATGTTGCAATTATGTCATGGTTTAATGGGCTCATTGGTGATTAGAACAGAAAAAATAAAAATACAAGAATATCTTCTACGATGTAGTACAAGGGTTGGTACTTTTTGTAGATTTTTGAATAGTTTAGCATTCAGCGTCACAGTGTTGGCCGTTTTGGACTAGTAAGCTCATTAGTTTTTAGAACTCTCATTCATATATATGACTGCAAAGTTTACTTTGAAACTTAAGTACGTTTTTTTAAGCTTTTGTGGTTCTCAGCTGCTCTAGGGTCTTATATATAATCCTAATAAGATCATTACTTTGTGGTAAGTTTCAGTTTCAATTCAATGCTAAAAGTCAACAATCTTTCCATTTTTGGGGGCTGTTTATATCATGTAGGGATTGTAGGCAATTCATGGGCTGTCATTATTATATGGGCTAACATTTGTTGCGAGCACATTTGTTATTATTTGAATATATTTTTCTATCGACTTTGATTCTCAAACGACATGGCTTCTCAAGGTCCCATGGAGTTTTAAGATCACTACAGGAGTCAAGCACTATATTTCCTTTTAGCTCTTTAGCTGTAAATCAAGGATAGATTCATGTACCATTGGTATAGATCGATGTTCAACACAGAATAAATATATACAACATTTACCATTCATTTATATGATATCCAAATTATACAAGCGTCGCGTTGTTTTATATAAAAAAATCCTCAAAAACTAAATAAATAATATGAAGTAAAATACACATTCTCATCCTTTATTCGTGTAATAGACAGACAAACATTACAAAATGCGGACAACAAAAGCTCGAGACAACCCTGACCCGCGTGTTTTGCGTTCAAATTTTAACTCTTCAACTGACCTTTTCATCAATTCTGTACAACAAATGATCCCCAAAAATTTTAAAAATACGAAAGTAAGACATAAAATAACAAATATATATATCAACACTTACCATACAATGGTATTATTACATGTAGACGTTTTTACTAATCTGTTTCAAAGAGATCGGTTGCTACCCCTTGATTTGGATCTTGATTAACATCGATCTTGCTCATTTCATCTGTGTATAAGATCATCATGTTAGTGTAAATTGTAATATCTGTAAGAACCGATGACTTTCTGTATGAAACTAATAATCGTTCTTCGCAAAAGTTTGAAATTAAAAAACAATCTAGCTTATAGTTTCATAAACATACGAGTTTAGACAGATTATGGAAATATAAAAGAAAATACTCTATTTTAATTTGTCTGCATACCTTCTTGCTTTTCACTTTCTTGTTGCAATATATCTTTCTCAATTGTTGGTGCCTCTTCCATACTAGTCTCTATGCGAGTTATAGATTCTGCAATTTCTCCTTGTTTTTGTTTATATGCTTCATCAATTAAAGATTCATGATTGATATCTTGTACAAGAGGTGCACCACAATGTAGGCTCGGGTCTTTCATAACATCGTTTGTGGGCAAACTCTTAGCCATTAGATGAGAATCGGATACCAAATGATCATTTTTGAACACATGACTGCCACAAGCATCATTCTTTTGTTGTTCTTCTACCATCTTAGAGACCTCATACACTTGCATAAGCTCATCTTGTTCCACCATCCTCAAATTCTTGCGCAGAGCAGTAGAATTACTGCTTCCACCTTGCATCATAGGGGTAGTTTGGTAATTTTGTATTGTTACAGGCACTCCTATTTGTGGCGCTTGTTTTGGGCAAGCACCTTGAGGAATACTATTACATAACTGAGTTTGGTTTGAAATGGGAATTTGAAAAGTTTCTCTTCTAGACATCCTAAGGTGTGGTACCACGTCGTTTGTTGGTGTAATTGGACAAAAATGCCCTTTTTGAAACACGAGACCTCGTAGGAGATTGTTGTTAGGCCCTACACGAATGGAAAGAAGATATCCTGCATCAAATACACCATCTATCACACCTGTAACCATTCGTCCCACCATGTTACGGTTGTCACCAATAGGATTCAACGTGACCGTTGGTGGTGGTTGAATGGTTGTAACAGCGGACATTGTTGGTGGTGGTTGTGACGGTGATATTGATGTTGGTGTATGCCTCTTTTCATTTCGTGACATGTTTTCATCTTTTCTTGGACGGCCACGCTTACGCTTTACGGGAAGATCCGATGTACTTGAAGAAGTTTTCTTTGACATGTTTTGTTGATTCATTATACAAATCTCTAGATGTAATTCAACAATATATATGTCTTGCCTGAAAATTAACCATTATGATTTATAGTTACACATTATAATGATTCAACCATATCTAATTGGATCTTTTCCTTAGTTGCATGTAAATTAAAATAAATAAATAAATGTTTTACATAAAGAAATAAAACTAGTAAATCATGCATTGCATATGATATTACGTATAAGCAAATGTCATAGATTTGAGAACTTACTTGAGGAAGTTTCTGATAACGCGAATGAATCAGATGATGAAATTGAGCTTTATTTTTATCATTTTTCTGAACAAATTAATTCCTTAAGAAATATGGTTAAGAGGGGTATTTTAGTAAAAATATCAACTTGATCCGTTTATTTCGTTTCAATTAGAGCAAAGACATGATTTATGTGAAATAAAAGTTGATGATGAGAAATTAGTGGGCAAATGAATGAACTCTGAATATAGGCCAAAAATAGTGGAAAACAAACTTTAATTCTAATCAATAATATTAGTAAACATGACTCATTAAGTTATACGGTTATGATATTAAATAGAAGGGCAATTTCATTCCACGTACGTGTTTAGATGTATATGGGTCGATCAAAGTTAGTGTTAGTATGGGAGTAAATGAGACGACATAAGATGTGAGCTACTTAGAATCGATTCGAAAAATATCTGAGATCGATTCGGTACAAGAGTCAAGCTTGAACTACTCGAGTAGAGTTTCGAGTAGAGTTTCGAGTCGAGCTCGAGTATTAAAATACTTAGCTCGAGAGGTTCGTGAGCCTAATCGAGTTTGCATTATATTATATTTTTACCCTTCATTTATATGTATAACAACATACTTACCATATTTTTTAAATAAACTTGAGTCGAATCGATCATGAAAGTATCGAGTCGATGAATATTAATTTTAAATTATTTAATATTAATATTTTAATATTAATAATCGAGTCAAGTCGAGCTGAGCTCGAAAGTATCGATAAATTAGTCGAGTTTCGAGCTTTGAATTTTCTAATTGCGTCGAGCTCGCCGTTAACAGTGTATCGACTCGACTCAACTTGACTACATCCTTAAGTATTATGGCTAAAAGAGTGTTACACTTTGGGGATACTCTATATCGGACTGTGGTTTACAAACATCTTACATTTTTAGTAAGTTAGCATCCTAGATTTTTCTAGTTGAATTAAAAAGGATCAAATGTCTCATAATATGTTCAACTTTACTTGAAATTTTATTGTATGTATAAAATTTCTATTGCCATATAAGATGTCACCTTACTTTTTTTACATTGAACTACTCTAAAAAAATTGAAGACATTGTTAAATGTGATGTGAGACTGACACTAAAATTAACATCGTTCAGACTCCCTTTGCTTTGAAAAGTTTGATAATCAACGTAAGGAAAGTTGTGCCACTTTGGACTTTGGGAGGCATGAGTTGTAAGTTGTAACAGAAGCAGGGGTAGATCCCTTCATAGTAGAGAGGGGGCAACTGCCCAATATAACTCCATAAATATTAATAAATTACAGTGGAGATTATTAAATGATTTAGTTGTGCCCTCAGCCTATAATCTAGTTGGCCCCAGCTCAAATAGACCATGCCCTCACAAAGTATAAAATCAATCTTTAAATAAGATTTTGTCTTATAAGTCTAGGACCTTCGACTTACTATGTGTTTGTGTCTTTTTATAACCATTCTCTCCTTAAAAATGACATACCACCTATCGATGTGGGAATGTAACAAACAAAGAAAATCTCTTTTTTGAAATGAAAGACACAACAATAAAAACAAAATAAAACCCAATTTCTCGTTGAGTTTTCATTCACTTTTTTTCTTTTCTTTTCTTTTGTTTTTGTGTTCCTAAATAAATCAACTCAAAATATGATTATAAAAAAATTCCTTATATTCTCTAAAATTCTCTAATAGATAACAACAAAAAGCATTCTCAACTTTATAGTTAACTAGATAACGGAGCACTAAAATAATAATTGTATATTTGTATTCATACATAACATACCTTATTATTGAACCTCTAAAATTTTGTTGTTGAATGTTTGAACTTTGATTAGAAGTGTTGAACTTAATTAGTTCCATGAGTGATGTGTAAATATCTAGTTATAAAAATAGTAAACAAGTCAAAGCTAACTATTACACAACTAGGCAAGTGTACCTAATCGGATAGTAGTATAGCAGTGATAAGTCTAACAGGGTAGTCTCTCACAGGAACAGTTTATATGTACTTTGAAAATTATTTGTCTAGTCTATAATTAAAAATGGATAATTGCCTCTTAACGACGGGCAGTCAAAAGGTGGTATTAACTAAAAAGCGATTAAGTCAATTGGTCAACCAAATGATAGAAGTATGTTCATCTAGACTTGTTCCCCCTAGAGCTGGATAATAATTAAACATGTATTTTGCATATACGAATTAATAACCTAGACTACTTGTTTTCACAATGCATTCATTTAAATGAAATCATAACTAGTAAGTGTCCTTGACTAATTAATATTTTCAAATATGGTTAATTAACTCAAGTAACATGACAATTCAATCTTTTAATCCTAGTGTCCTAGAGATTACTAAATCATACAAGATTTCTCTCAATATGACTCACCCATATTCTAATTCAATTAATTTAATTCAACTCTTTTATTGTGTCCAATTAAAAGTAAGTGTAATATGACAATCTAAGAGTTCTCGCTCATTAGCACAATTACCACACCAATTAAATAAACTAAATGAATTAAATACAAATGGTTCTTCAATCAAACATCATATCATATGCAAAATAAAATATAACTATTATAAATCCAAAATCTAGGGTATTTAGTCTAGATGAACATAATGTGTTTAGCTTATTGTCATAGGCTCAATCAAACAAACAATAATAATCAAAGAATAATTCATCATGCAATTACAAATATGAATCAAACATTAATTAAATAAGATTCGAGTAAAGAGAATTAAACGCTAACTTCTAGGATGATTACAAGAGGGTATATCACTTAGGGTGTCCCCAAAAGCTCTCCAAAACTCCCAAAAATCGTCCTTAATCCGCAGCTAATCAAAAGGTTAATGATAATTAGGGTTTAGGGTATATTTTAGGCCAAAAAGTAGTAACCGACCCTTCTACCCGGCAGGGAATGCAAGTACCCAGTGGGTACTAAGACCTTCCCACCCGGATCAGAGTTCTGTACCCGGCTAGGCCAAAACTGGTACTTTTCATGAGTACCCGACGGGTACTAGGCCTACCCGGCGGGGACTTTTCATTTTCAGCCCTAGGTCCCTTCTTGAAAGTTGTAGCCCTCTGAGTTCCGAAGATTTGGGCACTTGAATCACCTCAATCGGAGTCGGTATGAGGGAGTTATGGCCAAAACCATGGAGCCTCGCAAAAGCTACAAAAATCCATCAACTCTTGATCTTTTCTTCATATCTTTTCGATCTCTTCTTGATTATTAACCTGAAACTAAACTAGACTAATTAAGTACTAAAAGACTATAAAATGACTAAAATAATATACAAATTGGATAGATATCGCCCCTATAAATATGTCTAATTTAGGCGATATCAATGAGTAGTTTTCAGTTTAACTAAATTTCAATGGTATTTACTCTCAAATTCGTTTCATATTATTATTGTGAATGTGGAGTTTGTTATCCTCTAACTTTGAATTTTACTTAATACAATTATACTTATGCTTTTAAGTTGCTTTACAGATTTTTGTTGATGTAATCGTTTTTGAGTTGTTTTAAAGTTGCTTTACAGTATTTATTGTCGTAAGCCATTTTATAGTTGTTTTGAGCTGTTTTTAAGTTGTTTTAAAGCCGCAATACATTATTAATTACCAATTAGCCATTTCATAGTTGTTTTGAGTTGCTTTCATGATTACAGATTTGTAGATAAATACTTTACACCCCGAACAACTTAATTTTCTAGATCCGCCACTGAACAGAAATGAACAATAATTTAGCATGGACTATTATTTGGGTTTATTATTTAGTTATGTATTGAATTTTACATTTTTTACCATTGTATGTAACCACCTTTCAAAAGTGCAATTGTATGTATTAAACTTGTAAATTTCGTATATTGTATTTAACCATTTACCTGAAACCGACCATTTGCGGTGTATCTAGTCAGTCCTACTTGGCATCATATTCATGTCTACATAAGATTCCATGTCAGTATATCCATTAAAAGAAAACCAGATTGCATAACCCGATGATATCTTGATTTTATTTAAAACCCTAATTCATTTTCACTCATACTCATCTTCCATATCTTCATGTTCTCACGCTCATTTGTCATCTGTAAAAGTGAAACCCTAAAATTGAAACCAAGTGAAGTATACGCGATTCGATAGCCTCGTCATCTTCTTCCTCTTCTGCTGCTAGTTTGGTGAGACCAAAAGAGGTTTATTGTTGGTATCCTGATAAAATGTTTGTCCACACATCTTGGACATTAAAAACTCCAGGGAGAAGATATATTGGATGTCCTAACTCTGTAAGTATTAATTTGTGTTTCATTGATTGTTATTGTGAAAGTTTGTATAGATGTAACAATTTTGCGCTAATTTGATAAGGTAAAATGAAGAGTAGTAAACGGTATAGGTTTTTAGATGAAGAGCTTCCATCCGACGACTACAAGCATCTTTTGTACCATTTGCATCATCAATATGTGAATCCACGTAACAATGATAAAGAATTGGAGCTTGATGAGGCTAAATCACTGTTTGAAATGTTGCAGAAAGAGTTGAATGTGAACAAAGGAAAGTTGCAAGTTTATGACAAAGTGTTTGGAGTTCTAATAGGGGTTTTAGTGTTTGCAAGTGTTGTACTAGGTGTGTTAATAACGAAACTGTAGAGTATGTATTGTAGGTTAACTATTTGTGAAATTGTTTGTAATTTTGGTTGAATCTAAATGGAATGAAATGGTAATTTCTGGTTGAATGCAACTACAAACAAGTATATGCACATGTCGTAAGTAAAGTGCCATATATTCAAAGTGTTAATGTATTGCTACAGACCATGATCAAAGTGTTAAAAACTGCACATTACATACATACCAAAAGACTTGTGCAAAAAACTGTATCAAATGGCAACATTTGCACAACAAAAAACCATGCCCAATTCACAACATTTGCACTATAATTAGAGGCTAATTGCAGTTTCTTCAGTAGCTCCAGGTCCATGGTAAGGAGTCCTTTACACTCTTCTCTGCTACAATGGCTTGTTTTGTGAAGTTCACTTTTCTAAAACGACCACTTACACTAGTACTTACCTTCCTTGCAACAGCCATAAACCAACCTATTTTTGGTTTACTAGCTAACCCACCCTTACCCTTACCCTTACACAAAATCTACAGTTATACCCTTGCCCTTGACCTTATCTACAGCTATATCGACAGTATTAACAGATCTCCAGTCTTACCTTCAGTCTCACCTTCACTCACCTTCACTTTCACTTGGAGTTGTAGGTTGATCCATACATGTTGCATCATTAACAGAATTTCCAGTCTCACTTTCACTTACTCCAGCATTAAAGACAACCTTACACCCTCTCTTGTTGTGTCCAGTTTGATGACTGTTGGTACATGGAATGTGACAACAGCTTCATATTTGTAATAGTTAATATGTAATTTGTTTATGTTGTTTAATTTAAATGAATATTTTGTATAGGAATTTTGTAGGTTCGTAAGAACCTATATGTTCGTACGAACTTAGAGTAGGTACGAACTTACAGGTAAGTTCGTACGAACTTAGTTGTCTATAAATATAAGTTCAAAAATATTCATTTTTACGCTTTTGAGAACTAAGTTTCATCAAACTAAGTTCGAATACATTGTAATACTCTGTTTAGTTCGTATACATTCGAAGTTACATTGTTAAAAGCTTAAAAACACATTTGTTACACTCATTTTGTTGTTGTTTTGTGTATTAAAAAGTTGTTCGTATGTTCGCACTTACAGTTCGTACGAACTTACATGTGTTTGAAAAATAATTTTAAAAACATATATATATATATATAATATTTAATGTATAATAACTTGTGATAATTGTAGGATCTTCGTTGCAGGGTTCTAAATTAATTAGTTTATTACAAACATTATTTTTATCTATCTTTGGTGTGTTGTGTTTATTTTGCAGAAATGGCTGATCAAGTGCGTTCATTTTACAGCAAGCACAATCTGGCAATATCTTTAGATTTGGCCTATCCAGCCACAGAGCAATTTTGAGGCATGCTGACTTTCTTAATGTGCTCGAGGGTCTTCTTTGCTCTCAAGCACTCGTCGACTTTAAGGTTTGACTACCTCAGTCAGTTCTGGGCGACTGTTGTTCATGATTGTCGACCACAGCCACCAGTCATTCGAGCTACCGTCAACGGTATGAATATAGAGTTCACTGCTGCTTTTCAGAGGCAAGTCCTGCAGCTGGGAACAGAGGTTCAAGAGAATGGCCCGACCTCATTCCCTCTCGAGTTGTGTGCTGGCGCTTTCCAGCGAATGGGATATGTTGGGGATGTTACCCACACCCAATACACCAAGAGCTATCTGTTTGGGCAATGGCGCTATTTGATGCACATTCTGTTGGTGTCTTTTGTCCCAAAGAAAGCCGGTTTTGACACAATGAATCACAAGATGCAATCTGGGATGATCTCATTGGTTTATAACAAGCCATACTGCTTCTCTCAATTTTTCTTTAATGAGATGGTGCAACAGATCAAGGGGAGCGTGAAAGATCGCTTTATCTTATACCCCCGCTTCATTATGATGATTATCAATGCGCTGATTCTGAATCTCCCGGCAGTGGATCCAGTGGTGCATCTGACCACTTTAGATAAGAAGATTTTTGGACACTGCCTAAGTCACACCAGCCATCGAGTTGTTGCTGATAGGCCTCAGGCTGTACCTTTATTCGGGGCGGTAATCAATGCTGATTATCAAGCACCGCCAAATGATGGCTGGTGGGTTGTACAACCGCCCTAGGCAGCCGCTGAAGTTCCAGCACCTGCACCTGCCCAAGTACCACCTCTAGTGGCTGCTGCTGAGCCACAGCAGGATGTAGTTGAAGAGATTCTGCACCATATCGAGCACCCCGCCGAGGGCGAGCGCGTTGTCGCTGATATTGCTAAACCTTTGGTACGAGATGTTCTTCAAGACGGTGCTAGCTCAAGTGTCGCAGCAAATGTGGATGCGCCAGTAACTGGTTCACAGCCCGAACTTGATGCTCTGTTCAGGGACATTGATACCTACACTGCCGAGGCTGAAGAAGAGTTTTGAAAGAGCTTGGAACAAGACTCTGAAGAAACCGAGAGTGACTTGGAAGATGAGGACTGTCCCACTTTAGGGTTCCATGGGTCACAGGTTGTTTTACTTAATCCCGGGGCGGCCTCGGAAAAAGAAAAAGGGAAAAGAAAGGTTCAGGAGGACGCCGATTATGTCCAGAATGATGATGATGATGATGATGATGATGATGATGATGATGATGATGATGATGACACTCCATCCCTTGTACAACGGCCGCGCAAACGAAGCCGGTCTACAGGAGTTGTCATCGGGGAACGTTTTCAACCCCTAGTGTCCACACCTCCACCCACTGTACAACCACCAACCCCTCAAGCACCACCCACAACTACCGCACTAACAGAACCCACAACACCCACTATCACTCCAACAGAACCACCTGTTACTTCAACTTCTACACCGTCACCAACTACCACTCCACCTCAAGCTCAAACTACACTGTTTGTCTCAAACCCGGCTGCTCTTCTTTCTGATCCCGATAAATTTACCTATCTTGAAACCCGGATGCTCTTCTTTCTGATCCCGATAAATTTACCTTTCTTGAGGGCCAGATCACGAGCTTAGCTGATATGGTCACATCCCTGACTATTTTTGTTGCGAGCCAAGAAATTCGCGTTCAGAACTTAACGGATTTAAATAAACGATTAGAGGAGTGCAATGATAAACTGGAAGAGATCTTAAGTGATAATATGATTCTCCTCTATCGGTTGAAGCGCAAGGTAGCTCAAGGGGAGATGACAAGTTGTAGAGAAGACGAGTTGAGAAGGAAAATAGATGATGACAGAGACGATGATCCCAATGCACCGAAAGAATGTGAGCTGCCTAGCTCTTCAACTGGAAGACTAGTGCCACAAGCTCAAGGGAAGTAGAGTCAAAAGCAGGGTGGGAGTGGGACTAGGGAAACTCCAGTGAATCTGACCGAGACCGATACTATCGAGGCGTTGCTTGGTTTGGCGATTATGATAGCGATGGGTCGAAGTTAGAAGAATGAGAGATCTTTAGTAAAGAGGTTGCATATTAGAAGTCAGATGATGAGGTTGTACCAGATACTGATGTTGATATTAACGAACACATCGTGGCTAACCAATCTGTTACTGAAGTGTTTATAGAGGATGAAGTTGGTGGTAAGAAAGTAATTTACTTAGAGAAGGATTCAACTATTGAAGTTGAGTCAGAAGATGAACCAATTGAGCCGACACGAGAAGATTTAAAGAAATTGTGGTTCAAGAAGGTGGAAAAGGAACATGAACTTAAATTGAAAGAATCTATAAAAGTTAAGGGGTCAGGAGAGTTGAAGCGAGGCATCATAAGTTGGTTTTATGACAGCGATCTGAAGCTGTTCATATCAAAGAGATATGATGGGATTCAGTACTTAAACAATAAGTTGAAGACTTTCAGGACGCTACCCAAGATTGAACTTAAAGAACTAGCTTGGTTAGATTTGACAAACATTGGTGAAGATCCCTACGCTAGAACCATGGAAAGAATAGTTAGGCGTGAAGGACGATCGAATAAGTTTGTTGACTTGAAGCCCAGAGCAGGAAAGAGAGTTCCAGACTTCACAAGGATAGATCCAATAACGAACAAGCCTTGGATGAAGATGGTCTACAGACCAATCAAGTGCTTGAATAAGGTTCCGCTGAAGAAAATGACACAGAACGTTCTTGAAGATCTTAAGTGGTGGTATGTGGATAGTAAGACTGCCAAAGTAGTGATGGAAGACAGTGAGGGAAAAGTGCTACTGAGGGTGTACGATAGTTTACACTTGGTAAACTTGTCCAAGGATGATCTGATGAAGCTTCATGCAAATAAAATCTTATACAGAGATAGTTGGAGGCATGAAGGCCGAAGATACCAGAAGGTTGTGAAGGTTTGTGTAGAGAAAGGGATTTGGGCTGGAAGTCGACAGAGCTGATCGAGAATCAAGATCGACTGCAACAACGAAGACAGAAGACAAATAGAGCTATTGTCAAAGGGGAGTCTGTTGGTACATGGAATGTGACAACAGCTTCAAATTTGTAATAGTTAGTTTGTAAGGTGTTTATGTTATTTAATTTAAATAAATATTTTGTATAGGAATTTTGTAGGTTCGTACGAACCTGTATGTTCGTACGAACTCAGAGTAGGTACGAACTTATAGGTAAGTTCGTACGAACTTAGCTGTCTATAAATATAAGTTTGAAAATATTCATTTTTACGCTTTTAAGAACTGATTTTCATCAAACTAAGTTCGAATACATTGTAATACTCTGTTTAGTTCGTATACATTCGAAGTTACATTGTTAAAAGCTTAAAAACACGGTTTTGTTGTCGTTTTGTGTATTAAAAAGTTCCACACTATAATACACGTTGTAATCCCGTTTGGATCCGTTCAAAGGGACTTATAATGACATAACTGACATATCATCTTGATACCCACCCTTGTAACCCTTGACTTGGTACCAGAAGTAGTAATCAACTCATGACCACCCCTTTGTCTTTTCGTTTTAGGTATCCCTGGCATCCTCTTTGGAATTTGAGGATGTGGCTTATTCATGTTATTGATCTCCCATTGGTTCATACCTTTTAATGGTTGAATTCCAAAACTGTAAGTCAACCTATACAACCTCTTCTTGAACCGTGTAATCACAAAGTCTTCTAGAGTTTTGTTCAACATCAAAATGACTTTCATTGCATGAACACATGGTATTCCAGATAGTTGCCACATCCTGCAACTGCATGTTCTATTGCGTTCATCCACAACAAAGGAGTCAAAAGTGTTGGTGCACGTTTGGTGACAACAGATCTTATTTTGTAATAGTTAGTTTTGTTATTAGTTTTGTAGTTAATAATGTAAATTGTTTATTAACTTAGCCTTTTTAGTTTTTAGTTTGTAAGTTCGTACGAACCTATATGTTCGTACGAACCTAGGAAGTTCGTACGAACATGTAAGTTCGTACAAACCTAGGACCAGTAAGTTCGTACGAACTTACTGAGTATAAAAACTAAGTTGTAATATTTCATTTGTAGGCTTTTGAAATCAGTTATATTCGAATATACAGTGCTATCTTCGAATACCTACGAACTTATACACTTAACACTTGCATTTACTTGTTTTGTTGTTGGTTATTGTGTATTATACCATTCCGCAATCTAATACACTTTGTAATCCCGTTTGGATCCGTTCAAAGGGACTTGCAAAAACCCCTAGTTACCTCAAACACATGTCCACCACCTACTATCATTATCCAGTTACTACACAAATGTCATAAATAAAGATTAAGTATTAAAACATAAATGTAAGTGTAAACAGAAAGTGAGTGTAGAGACTTCAATAGCTCACCTTATTTGATCCTTTGTCAATTCCAACCTCTTCATAATGTTTGGAGTTATTTCATCACGCCATCAAGCACTTATCTTGTTCATGGTATTCATCCTCTCCATCAAAATTTGCCTAATTGTTTCTAACATGGTTATAATTGGTTTGTGCCTAACCCTAAGTTGGACATCATTAAAACACTTTGAAAATCCATTTTCCACTGCTTCACATCCTCTTCCTACCTCAAAAAATGCACGTGACCATGTCTTAGGTTCCTTTTTAAATAAGTAGTTATAAGCATTGCGATTGGCTATCCTTACTTCACTCATCACCCTTTCAAACTCACGAGTATATGAAGCCCTACATGCCTGCCAAAACAGGTTTCTGAACTCGACACCACTATAAGTTTTCCTAAAATTGTCATATATATGCCGAGCACACTGTCTGTGCTCAGCATTTGGCATAATGTCTTTCACTACTTCCATCAATCCCTATAATAAGTACAAAAATAGGACTAAAAAAAATACAAATAAAGATCAAAAGTGAGAGACTAGAAATGTGAGAGTGGAGTACCTTATGTTGATCAGACATTAGTGTTAGATCCACACCAGTTGGCATACCCAAGTCATCACCTAGAAGCTCCAAAATCCATGACCAATTTTCTTTGTTCTCCACTGTAATCACAACCCAAGCAACTGGAAATATGTGATTATTTCCATCCCTACTAATTGCAATAATCAACTAACCATGACAAAGGCCCTTTAAAAGCAGCCATCTAATGCAATTATCCTTATGCAACCAATCTTCCACCCTTCTTTTAGTCCATGCAAACAAACATAAAAATATGTCAAATGTTGTGCTCTCATCTGGATTCACAGTCACTCCCAGCTTAACATTAGACCTAGGTTTGCTCTTAATCAACTCATCAGCATATGATCTCAGCATACCATAATGCTCAGCTAGTGATTTCTCATATTCATTCAAAGCCCACATTTTTGCAGATCTACACACATTTGGACTAATCTCACACTTATACTTTTTCATTACCATATCTGCAATCTCACATAATTTAATATCTGGATTCCTTCTGATCTTGTGTCCAAAATTCCTTCCAACCCACTTATAGTTGACCAATGATCCAAACTGAAAGTTTCTTGAACAAGTGTGGTCATCATTCATAGAAATAATCTGAAATGAACCCTCCTCATTCATCCATCTAGCATAACACCTCCAATTACAGTCTTTAGGAGCATTCTTATCAACCTTGGGGTACCTCTTTGTTTTCCTTTGTTTTCCATTTTATGGATCTTCAATCCTAGGTGGTCTAGTACCACACCTACCAATCACTTCTTTTTTACTACTTTTTTCATACCATATGGAAAAACCCTTAGCTAAAGCATAGAATGTTATGCACTCTTTGAATTGACCAACACCTTCAAACATTTCACCATTCATAGGCTCTTGGCATTTCCAGTGTGTCTGTTTGTCATATACAGGATACTTATCAACTTGCTCAAGCACATTCAAGGGATCTTCCTCTCTATCCAAAGCACTCAACAATTCCTGAATAAACTCATCATGTTCACCTTGTACTTTGTCCTGCTCTTTGTCATCAACCATTTTCCTACCATGTCCCCTAGGTAATTTAGGTATTTTAGCATGTAGCTTAGGGTTATTCTTTTTTTCTAATTTCTTGTTTCTCAACTGATACACCTCTTCTTCACCTTCTGATAAATGGTCTAAGGATGCAACACTGTCATCATCATCCACATCACCATTCTCATCACTACCAGAATTCTGATTGACTGGTGTATCCTCCTCTATATCTTCATATCCATATTTTCCTAGAAATTGACGAATATCAACTCCTAAATGGTCTACAAATAACTCTATTTGTCCATACTCACTAGCAACATCATACAATATGCCTAATTGTTTGTCATTTTCAACTATTAGTAAACCATCGACAACATTATTACTAGGGATTAAGAAATATAGATTAACAAAATGCTCTTCCCTTAATTCCACCTTCAAAAACTCTACAATTTCAACATAAGAAAGTAGTTTTTTCAACCAAACTTTAAGAATAATATCGTCGTACCCATGATAGTGAATTTCGAATTCGAAACCTTCCTTTGGTGCCCCTTCAACCATCGCGAACGATTATAGAAATCTAGGGTTGAATTTGACGTGTGTTAATTGTAAAGTGGAAATGTTGGTGTAAAAGTTACTGTAAAAGTTGGTTGGGATTATTAAACAAAAGCTAATAAATTCATGTTACAGAAATTTGTTTTTAAAAAACCGAGTTAGATCGGGTTATTTTTTTGAAAAACTGGATCGGGTCAGGTTACCCGTTTCACCTTATAGCCTATGTGGGTTGATGAAATAATCGACTTGGCATGCCACGTATTGAACCCTAGGTGACGTGTAACCCAATTTACCGGTAACCTGCTGTTCAGGTAAGTGGTTACATACAATATATAAAAATTACAATTTTAATACATACAATATGTAACATCCTCTCTCGCGGTCTGGTAATTTCTATTATTTTAATTGATTATCTAATTGTTTTAGAAAATATTTAATATTATGTGTTTCCTTGTGAAACGTAGATAAATAAGCCCTTTGACTTATTGTGACTAGTGAAATATTAGTCGTTTCAAAATTTGAAAGTTTTGATTTTCTGCGACATAAGATTTGTGTCGCAGGTGGTGTCTGTGTGACACAACGGTTGTGTCGCAGAACTGTGTCGCAAAACGGGCTGAACTGAAATTAATTAAGGAGCTTAAGTGTAATTGCGAGTTTATATATATATATACACCGTCTAAGTCTTCCAGATCATTTCCAAAACTCTTAAAATCGTTTTAGAGAGAGAATTAGAGAGAGTTGAGAGAGAAAGTGAGATTTAACTTTAAATCTCTAAATTGAAGCATTTGATCCGTGAATTCAAGGTAAGAATTTGATTGTTAGGTGTTATTGTTGTTTATAAGTGAATTGCACGGATTAGAATAAGTTAATTTGAGTAATACATGTTCGAATTCAAGAATTTCGAATCTGGGAACTGGTCTGTTCTTCATTGCGACACAAGGTTTGTGTCGCAGGTTGTGTCGCATGAATGTTCTGCGACACAGTTGGTTATGTCGCTTAAGGCGGCCATATTGAGTATTGCGACACAATGTTAGTGTCGCAGGATTGCGACACAGTTGGTTATGTCGCTCAAGTGTTTTTGAGACGCAGTTTTGTGAAAATATCACTAACTCGGATTTAGTTGAAAATTGCATGGTCACTTGGAAACGACCTAGTAATCAAGACTATATATTATAGCCTAGGCAGTTTTTGGCCATTCGGAGTCATCTAGGGCCCGAAAATGACATTTTTCAGTTTTAAACGTCATTGCAAGATTTTCTAAGTTCATTTCTGATTGAACTTTTGTTTGCCTAGACTTCAGGGATTACCTGATTTGATAAATGGGCTATAATGATAATTATGGAACGAATTTCTAACTTGTATATGATTTTCTGTTTCAGATCAACATAAGACTCAGTGATATAAGAATCCTGAGTGTGAAGACGTCAAAGGTATCGGTGAGTGGATTCAGAACTCATCATTTGATTTAGTTGTAACTATTTGGTTACAACAAGTAAACGTAGATGTGTGTTAGACTGTTTAGTCTTGATTATTGATTATTAATCTACGTGATATGTGAACTATGTGTATTATGTTATTGAGGTCAACGTGTAGTTGGACTTCTGGTTATTATGTGTTTTACACAGGTTTTGATTCATTTGTTGTGTTTGAAACCTGTGTATGAGTTTAATAACCAGTAGTTATCGGTCTATTCTGTATTGGCCATACGGATTGACGGTAAGTGTTCTTGGGGGAATCCTCGGGTATTATGATATCCCTAGAGCCACCGATCCTTATTGAATTATGTGTGTTTACGATTATTTGGTGTAAACAACTTGTTATGCTAAGTTGAATGGAGTGTGATGAATCTATTCACTTAGCTTCGTGCTAACCCTCATTTTACTTCCTGCAGGATAAGTTTTGATTAATTGTGGGTGCAGGAGGTGATTGGTTGATCAGGGAATGTTTGACTGCGCTCTTGGTCTCTGATATGGTTTTTGTAATAAACCTTGTTTTGTAAATTTTATAATACCCCGTCTTTTGTAGTTTTAAACAGTTTAAATACTGTGTAAATATTGAAAAATGTAAACTGTTTATGTATAATGTTTAATATATACTAAGGTAATGTATTTTAAATTCATGCTTCCGAGTTTATTAATATAATATTCTTATTTGAAATGAGGGGTGTTATACAATAACACTTTTAAAAGGTGATTACATACAATAATAAAAAATATAAAGTTCAATACATAACCAAATAATAAACCCTTATTATTTAGAACAAATATTTTATAGTTATATAGTTGTTGTATTTTCTAGTTATACTTTTTTGATATAATTAATGAACACAAAAGAAAAAGAACCTTCCTTGTGAAACGTCATGTTTCATTGCCAACCAAACAATTTTTAAAATGTATATCGATTACATGACATCGGATAACAATGTCCTTGACTTACAATTCAACTCATCCAATATAAAATAAGTTACAACGTTTACTTGAAATCGAAGAAAATTGAGAAAAGTTTTAAGATCGTCTTCAAGCATGTCACTTCTCGGTTTCATCTGATCGACTTGAAAGTGATATGATCATTCCTGTATCCCCAAGCTATCCAAAGTGTTGTGAAAAGATACAAGTATGTAATCATGGGTAAAAACATAAATTGGATATGAATAATATGTAAATGCACATACTTACTGTATATGTTGTAAAAGAAAATTGGTGCTTGCATATTTTCAGAAGTTATTAACAAAGAAAAGAAGACCCGAAAATGGTTATGTTTGGCTTAAAGTATTGGACCGTCTCTTAGATATCTATCTCTTGGAAGGCCTTATGAGCATGTATTGACTCTTTCATAAACTATCTTAAATAATATATAAAAATTATAATTGTAACATCATCATCTCAATTTGAAATCTAATTAACTAATTAGAAGTCATAATTTAATTAAAATATATCTTTTAAATTGAGTAAAATTAGGGATTTAATGACATCATAAATTATGATTTTAAATAATAAAACAAATAACTATTTTAAGGATAAACATAGTAAACAAGATAATTTGTAAATAATACTATTAACATTATCTAAATTATATAATATTAATTAATTAATGAATTAATATTTTTTATACTTATGAAAAACGTATATTCAGGAACAAAAGGAATCGGATAAAAATTCATTGTCCAATTTATGTAAAATTTATTTAGGTATGTAGCTTTGGATTTCAAGTTAATTCAAGGTTTCAACGTTTCATGAGCATGTCTATGACTTATGATTAATATAATATAATATGATTTATTAAAGCGTCTATATTATATTAATTTTTATTCAATAAACTATATTAATATTACAATTTATTTCTATTTTCATGAATGTATGGAGTAGATTTTAATTTAGGATGTAACAAGACATATTTTGTGTAGTAACATGGATAAATGATTTTCATTGTGATTAGAGACTCTATTATTATAACTTTATGTAATGAATATTGTTTTTAGGTAGTTTCAATTCAAAAACATAGTTTAAGAATCATCTAATAATAAGATTCAAGTGGAAGAAGATAAAACTTAATTAACGTTAAAATAAATAAAAGACGGTTATTTGTTTATTATCAGTCTGTATAACGCGTATTTTAAGTACTCCATTATTTTTTGAAAAGATTATTAACCCTTAACATATATAAAAAAGATATATGATTATAAATTAATTGTTTACATTTATGTTAATAGTCTCATAAGTGATTACTATTTAACTTACAAAAAGTTAATGTTTAAAACCACTCTAAACTATATGCAACACACCTTCTTCAATTATTTGTCTTTTTTTTTCTTCATATTTTTGGTTGCGTAATGGTTAATTTGAGGTTTTTAATAGTTTTATATTGTTTGTTATATGAAGTGCTTCAAATTTAAGATTACTAATCATATTTCACGAATTACGTTTGCAATTATTTTCAAAAATGTTCAAATAGTTTTATTTTGTTTTTTCAAAATGACCCGTGTGTATATACGGGTGTAAAAACTAGTATTAATATATATAAGAACTAAAATATTAAACTTAATTCAATTTGTAATCTGAAAAAATTATCACCCATGTAGTATAAAGTTATCAATGTTTTAAAAATGAGTTTTTTCAATTGAACCTGTCTGGTTTTAGTCTGATGTACCGATTAAATTGATTCTAATTATATATCATTAGTTTATTAAATACTTCAAAATAATGAAAAAAATACAATAAAATTCCTTAAAAGTTCCAATAGTTATTTTTCAAGTTAGGTAATTTTGATTTTATTTTTACTAGAATATAATACCTACTACTAAAATAAATCAAATTTAAGATTATAAAATATTAAAAAAATAGAGAAAAATTGTTTTTTTCAGTCCAGTTTGCCCGTAAACTAAAAAATCGGCTGATTTACACAAGTTCAAAAATCAGAACAAAATTGGTTTAACGAACTCATTATAGTCTAAAAACATATATACAAAATTGCTTCATCTCCTTTACCGTTTTCATCATCTCATTATAGTATCTTTTGCAAAACCATAGTTTTTATATGGAATTTTTCAAAGAAAATTTTGTTAGTATGTACAGCTTAGACAAAAATATCACTCGTTATTGATAACAAAATTCACAATCATAAACGATTTTCAAAATCATACCTATACAATATTGAACTAAACTACTTAAACCTGGTTTCAAGAAATATGTATACAATCAAAATTCACCAACAACCATCTCCGAGAAACTGGGAGACCGTTGGCCACAAGCACCGCCTGCTGTTGCAATTACCTCTTTCGATTAAATTACTTGATTCGTAAAAGCTGTCAAGTCTGAAACGATATGAGTGACATTTAAATGGATAAGTGATATATACCAAATACCAAAAACATATGACATGAAAAAAGACCGAGGGTTATATCTAATACGGAGTACCGTTTTTTACATTGACTTGTGTAAGTGTATATGTATGCATTTTACAATGTGTATGTGGTATTTATGTTATACCGACCTACATTCATCCCGAATTTATGTTACTTTTTAAAATGTTAACTAATCATGGGCATAACATTTATACTGATAGTGAGATGATCATTTAAGTATGGAATTTTTTGAAAATATAGAAGTACTAATATAATTGTGTCATTTGACAAAAACCTCAATTTTTCTCATTTTCCCCCATTTTTTTTGTATTTAAATATCTCAAAAACGATAAGTCAAAAAATAATAAAAATTACACCATAATAATCGTCATTTTTTTTCTCTTCGATTAGATATCTCACAATGTATACTTTCGACAAAAAAAAAAATTTCCATTTTTTGGTGGGTTTTGAAAATATGTAACACATGTGTTATAAACAAATAACACATGTGTTACGGGCGACTAACACATGTGTTAGCACCGACTATCGATTGTAACACATGTGATAATCGCGGGTAACACTTTTGTTAATTCATCATAACACATGGGTTAAAAATTTGTAAAACATGTGTTATAAACAAATAACACATGTGTTACGGGCGACTAACACATGTGTTAGCACCCACTATCGATTGTAACACATGTGATAGTCGTTGATAACACATGTGATAATCGTGGGTAACACTTTTGTTAATCCATCATAACACATGTGTTAACCCACAAAAAATGAAAAAAAAAAATATTCGTCAAAAGTATGCCTTGTGGGATCTTAAATCGAAGAGGAGAAAACGCTGATTTTTATGGTGCAGTTTTTATAATTTTTTGACTAAAGGTTTTTGAGATATTTATTTTTTTAAAAAAGTGGGAGAAAGTAGATTTTTGTCACGTGGCGCATTCCTATTGGTACTTTCATACTTTAAAAAAACTCATACTTTAATGATCTCACCTCTATACTGATAGCTGTAAAGACGGTAAGTGACGCAGCTAAAAATTTTATGAAAGTTACACTTTTCGACTCTCAGGGTATATCGTATTTACATAATTAGCTCCTTCTTCTGTCATACCTAAGGGTGGCAAAACGGGCGGGTGGGCGAGTTTGGGCAGCCGGGTCAAAACGAGTTAGGGTATAAACGGGCTCGGGTCTAAACCGGTATGGGTCTAAATGGGCTCGGGTCTAAACGGGTATGGGTCTAAACGGGCTCGGGTTTAAACGGACAAATGAAAAAAATAAAAAAACGAAAAAATGAAACAAAACAAACAACGTAAACACGACAAAAACGAAAAATGTTTAAAAACGAAAAACGTTTAAAAACGAAAAAACGTAAAATGACAAAAATGAAAAATGTTTAAAAAAGTAAAACGAAAAACGAAAAAAACGAAAAATGTTTAAAAACGTTTAAAACGAAAAAAACGAAAAACGTTTAAAAACGAAAAAACGTAAAACGAAAAAAATGAAAAAAACAAAAAATGTTTAAAAACGTAAACGAAAAAACGTAAACCGACAAAAACAAAAAATGTTTAAAAACGTAAAACGTAAAAACGAAAAATGTTTAAAAACGTAAAAACGTTTAAAAACGAAAAAAACGAAAAACGTTTAAAAACGAAAAAAACGAAAAATGTTTAAAAACGTAAAACGTAAAAAAATGAAAAGTGTTTAAAAACGTAAAAACGTTTAAAAACAAAAAACGTTTAAAAATGAAAAAACGTAAACGAAAAAACGTAAAACGACAAAACCGTAAAAACGAAAAAAATGAAAAATGTTTAAAAACGACAAAAACGACGTAAACGAAAAATGTTTAAAAACGTAAAAGCGAAAAAAACGTTTAAAAAGGACAAAAACGAAAACAATGAAAAAACGTTTAAAAACAAAAAAACGACAAAAGCGAAAAACTTTTAAAACGAAAAAGCGTTTAACAACGTCGAAAACAAAAAAAGGTTTAAAATCGAAGGAAACGAAAAAAAAGTGTTAAAAACGAAAAAACGTTTTAAAACAAAAAAAAAGTTTTAAAACGAAAAGACGAAAAAAAAAAAACGTTTATAAACGAAAAAAAAAAATGAAATTACAAAATATCATATTAGTTTTATTTTGAAGAAATAGGTGTTGCCCAATGGGTACTCAATGTTGAGTTCACCTCTACCCATATTGCCCATTAATTTTTTTAATTAAGCCAAGTAAGACCCATTATAAAAAAAATTTAAGCCCATAATTACCCATACATTTATTTTAAAAATTCAGAATAGCCCATGCATTGGTATGACTCATACCAATGCATAAAATTAAATGTTGTTGATTGTACCTGACATTTTCACTAATATATAATCTGTATATACACCCATCCACATTGAACGTTATTAATTTTCTTTAATCCATATATCTTCATGTGAGACATTAAGCGCTTCGGTAGAACACTAAAACCTATAAAAACCAAGTTAAAGTATATATATATATACAAGGAAGGATTTTGAAGCTACAAATCTTACGGAATGAGAGAAGCAAATTTCAGCATTTGATTTCATCATAAATGAATATTAAGTTGTAATTTTGAGTAACATTCATCACATATGAATGTTAACATTTTGAAAATGCAAGGTTAATATATATAGAGTGGGAATTAAGAGAGAAGAAAAAAATAAGAAAAATTGAGAGATTAATTTCGGCTCTCCATTTTTAAAACGTTAACATTCATATGTGATTAATATTACTCAAAATTACAACTTAACATTTAAATTATAATAAAATACATTTATTTATAATAAAATTAAAAGTTAAAATTTATTTCCTTCTTTCTATAAAATTTAAAGCTTTCTCCCTTTGTACATATGCCCGTTGACATTTAGTAACACCTGATATATGACTGACGTTTGTAAAACCGAGAGGGGGCCTGCACAACTTGTCCGGCGGCACCCCAAATTAAAATAGTACTAACGGCCATCCCTTTGACTTATTAAGTGTCACTTTTTATAATAGAAAACCCCAATTATGTGACTTCTTTATTCAACATTATGTCAATTTGACTTTTTATTGTCATTTTATATATTTTATTATTATTATACATAACTAATTCATACTTAAACCTCCAATCATTCGGATTTATTTACTTGCAACTTTCAATAACAGGAACAACAAAAATAATTTAGCTCCATGGACTACAAAAAATATCAACATAATTTATGCTTAACGTTGAACAAAAATAATCAATAATGTTATACAAAAACGTCTTTAAAAAGTTTATATTATATGGATTTCAGAAAATAATAAATAAAATAAGAGACAAATTAATATACGTGACGGCCCTTGGTTAAATGTAGAAGTCGTAAAGTTTATTGTTGGAACTCTTGATTAATTAATCCTTTGTAATTTCTTTTCTAGAACCTTGCTAAAAAGTTTTTTTAACGAATATTCATCGTTCAAAAATATATATATATATATATAACGATCCTTTCTTAGTTCTGTCATTAACTATAGGATGTCGTGTTTGATTCGTATAACATACCAGCAGTTCTTTTTAAGTCGATAAACTATTTACACGTTAATGAGAATTTATTTAAAAAGTCATCTAAAAGAATTTCGTCTAATAGCCTCCTTCATAGAATTTGTTTCAACTATTTCTTGGCCGTGGCAACAACTTTTTTATAAAAGAAAGTCATACTCAACGAGCTACACATAACTTACACATAATGAGAAAGGTTGAATTACTTATCTTAGTAATATATAGATTCAAACGTCGATCTACTTCTTCGGAAGGGCGTACATATATGCCCCCATTCAGTCATAAGAGATTATTATTATTATTATTATTATTATTATTATTATTATTATTATTATTATTATTATTATTCACCCGCTTTGAACCATATATTGCGCATGTGACATTAGTCATTGTCTCATATCATTAAGTAAAATTGTGCATGTTGTCCTCTTGGATGCTGTAATAGATCATTAATTTGATAAAAAAAAAAAAAGTGTACGTGATAACTCAAGGAAAATGTAAATTATATAACCTAAGTAAGTACAGTTTATTCAAAAAAAAATGCCTATGAAAAAAAAGATTCTTCAAATAACTTTTAGAAAATTAGCGTCAGAAGAGACTCATCATAAAATGTAACAAACTATATATGACAGAAAATATGTTGTGTGTCTTTTTATTGTATATATTGAATTTTCAAATTTATATTAGGTGTATTCAACTTTCAATTATTGTTATTTGTCTATAATTCAATTGACTTCTCATCCGTATAAGTTACAATGTAACTTCCATACAAATTGTCACATCGATAATATCACATACAAATAGTAATATTTAAAAATTTAATATACATGATATAACTTTTTATAGTTGAATATATATAATAAAACTCAACTATAATTTGATACAATTAAGTGTATTTAACCCTTTAATTTTATCCCGACATCAATGATAACGGCGAACTCAATTTCAGTGTCCAGAATTAGATGAACATTCAATGTCAGATTGCAACGAGCGGCATCAATCAAACGTTATTAATCCATTCAGTGCTCAAAGAGGAATTTGATATCTAACGAAAATAGTCTTACTGGGCACCGATCAACAAAGACTTCATCTTGTGCTATGATATTCCATATTTTCTGTCTTTTTAGCATCTTTTATTGTTTTATGTTTATCATTAATATAATACGGTACTAAATTGTTTCCTAACCAGTTAAGTTTAGGACTCTATAACTTCGTTTATTGATTTTTGACATACATTTGTAAGTATACAGCCATTTAATCATGCATATTAATCATTCATCATTCAAATTTCGTTTTCAATTTCAAATCGAACTACTTTACTAAACATACTCTTAAACTTGTAAACTGTGTTTCACCCTATAAATTTAAATGACTGAGAATGAATAGTAAAATGAAGCAACGTAAGATCATCATATAATAAAACACAATTTTACAAGTTCAAATTACCAAGACATTTTTAAAGTTCATTGACTATCACAAAATGGTCTGTTTACTAAAGTAATCATGTTACTATTACGTGCATTTTTACAAGTACGTTCACGGTACACAATAAGTTAGTTAACTTTTGAGTATTAAATAATCTAATTTATAATTTTAAATATATTTTTAATTCGAAACCGGCCTTGTGCTTTACATGTTCTAATTTCAAATACAAACAAGAACTTGATCAAAAGTTTTCTCTTGTTGACATGAAACTCTCCCTCCCCCGATAATAATTATTAATTAATTAATTAATACTATACCTTAAAAGTGTCCATTTCCCCCTATAAATAATCCCTCCTAAAATCTATGTCCCATCAAATTCTTTCTACTCATTTTCATCCATCTCTCTCTCTATCTTTCTCAAAATGAATGTTTATATCAAATCATCATATGCATACTCAAAGATGGAAACTGAAGATCCAGAAGACACTAAGAGTAGAAAAGCACAATTCTTGATCTATAAATCATTGGAAAAAGCAGACGATTCAATCCGAAAAAGCCGAAAATCATCTTGGTTGAAAGTAAGGCTATTTAAGATAAAGACTAAGTTTGGTAAGAAGATGAAAAAATTGAAGAAAAGTTTGTTGGTAGTAAGTAGGTGTGGGGCTGCAAGAGTTGCTATCCTTCAACAATGGAAACGCTTGTCTACCGTTAGACAAGCAATGCTCAAGATCCCAACTGTAATTTCTTCAATTCAATAAGCAAACATGTGGTATTAAACTCTTCAAAGTTTTGACTCTTTTTTTTTTTTTTTTTTTCTTTATATATATATATATATAAATATATTTATGTATGATTATTCAATTCCAATTTCAAATTCACCCCTTATATCTCTTATATACAGATCTATTATGTTACTAATGTAATACATGCGTTATACATCAGAATATGAAGTTTTGTTATAAGTAGTGACTCGACAATATTATATTTGTTAATCATCATGGATTATCGATGATGTTGACTCAATATAACAATAGCTTTCTCATATGTAGAATTAATAGTTCGGGATACAGTTGTGAAGGGTGAAAAAAATGATAAATTATCAAATTGTTATAAAATGGGAATTAAATAAGTTAAATTATAGCAATGTTGAGTTTTAATCTTAAAAATTTCTAAATTTAGAACATCAAGATGCTTTATATATCACTAGCGTTGGACCCACCGCATAGCAGCAGATGATAAAGATTTCACATGTTGATGTTGAGAGACAAATATTTAATGGTACCTGAATGCAAGAATAATCGTTACTTATTTAATGAAAGTGATTTTTATATAATACTTTAAATTGTTGTAATTGTAAATTCAAAAATATGATATAAAAGGAAAAAAGAAGATATCTAAATGTATTATGTGAAATATAGTATTAATTGAATTATTTATATATCTAATAAGTGGAGGTATAAAAGGGTAATTTTCGATATTTAAGAATTAAGGAAGATAGTGTAAAATGATTAATAAGAGTTATAGATTATATAGATATAAATTATACAAAAAGTAAATTTTTGATCTACCTTTTATTAAAATCTCCATTTTCAAATCAAACGCCTCAATTTTGCTCTTTTACAATACAAACGTATGCACACTCCACAAAAACTACATTCTACACATATGAACACTCTCATCATCACTACGAGAACTATACCATTGTTACATTACTTGAGTACAAGGCTATTATAGTAAAATAAGTATGTATTAGATGTGAAAAAATTGGTTGGAAAGATTTTTAGGTAAAGTCTAATGATGGGTAATTAAACTTCTGTTCTAGAATGAAACGAGCCTATTTGGTTTGACTATAGCAAAAAGTTTCTAGTTCTATTATCTTAAAAAGTATTGATGCGAGCTCATTTAATTTGACTTATCTAATTTTCATGTTAGCTCAATTATTTGTTTTATTACCATCTGGTATAACCTAAACAAATTTCATTATAATGTTGTTCGTGCGTATCCACGAAGGTCACAACACGAATTTTAAATAACTAGATAAAAAGGAAAAAGAAAAAGATTTGTGAATCGCCGGCTTTTATGATATGATGCAATGTTTTTATATCTTACTGTCATACGCAACCATTAGTATCATGCATAATTTAACTCTAAAAGATTTTTCGAGTTTACTTCCTTGTTTTGAAAGGTTTGTAATCTTTCTATCGGAACTTACATAAACGGTTAGTTACGAGTTTAAAGTTTGAGTTAAGTTTATACATTCTGTATGTTTTTCTTTTATTGTTATTTTATAATTATAATTGTGACTACTATTATAATATGTGGATTGATATTCCGTTCAAATTTATCTCAATTTTGAGAAGTGATTACCGAAATAATTAAACTTTTAGACTACAACATTTTGTTAAAAACAAAGAAGAAGAAATATTATATATGTTATTACTAAATTACAGTTAATGTAAGACACACTTCTTCAATATTTAAAACTTGTTATTTTAAACATGTTTTTTTGTAGCCTCTTATTTAAATAGTTATTTTTTTTAATAAAAAGTAACAATGGTTTGTACCTCAACCTAATCTTTTAACGTCTTTGAAACGTCACCTACCTAAATGTATTAGTAGAGCATTTTTAATGGCAGATTTTTCTAAAACTTATAACAGTCTTTTATCATTGGAGGAATAACCTTCAGTAAAAGTTTGAGAAATCTTAATCTCCAGTATAAGATTTTTTAGCTACTCAGTATTGGATTAAGTAAAATACTAGTTTCTTTGTAAAAAAATGTAATCAATTTGTTAGCATACTTGTCAAATACTATTTTTGGTTACTTTTTGTGAATGTCATAATCAAACAACGATCTTCCGGATCAAATGCAATGCACACACTCTATGCAAATTGTCTAACCCAAAATGCTAAACGAGTAGATGGGCTCGCTGTCGATGTTTGCAGTATGGTACTAGGTATGGTTTATGGCTAAATTATGTGTTTCATGAATTGAATCATTGTTTTAAATAAATAAACTATTTTTACTCAAAATAAAATTTGTTCGCAATTGCATGCTACTTTGATTATAATATGGATATGGAAGGGCTCATTGATCTGCTTAATTCATCATACGTGGCAGAGTTGTGTATAAACGAGATCAAAATATGTAGTTTAGATCTATCTTCTCATTTGTCTACACTAACCACGATTATAATCTTTAACTGTTTCCTTCTTAATTTAGGGGGGAAATAAGTAAAAATGCACTTTACTTTATTCGATTCTCAATTTAAGATACAATTTTTTTTCGATTTAAAGTATCAAATCTATCAATTTATCATCAAATTAAAGACTTCATGAATATCACTAACAACTAGAAACCATAAAACGATACCCTTGCTCTTTCGTGGTATAATTTATGAACTTTTTATTTAGGGTAATGCTAAATAGGCCTAACTCATAAGCCTAATCCATACAGTTTTTGACACATGGATTCCACTCATTCTCTCTCCTTATCTCATTCAATCATTTTCTCATCTACCAATCACATTTTTAGGCATATATGCCTAATTAGGCATATGAATCATTTTCCTTTTATTTAATAAATATGATAACTTTAGTGGCTTACATTACTTTAATTTCCATGTTTAATTGTTGTCTTAATTAAACGTCTTGTACAAACTAGGTAGGAATTGGGTACCACGACCAAAAGTCAACCAATAAAAATGAAAACAAAAATATATAATTTAACTAATACGGAGTAGGTGACAACGGGTGTATCGTAGGGCAGTATAGTAAGCAACCAATTGGCAACATTGTGGTCTTAATTACATCAGATTTTGAGAAGATGTTAGGTGATATATCATAGTTACAACCAACTTTCCTCTAATTTATGGTCTTGGACCTTTTTAAAGTTAAATGTACGTTTAGTATACCAATCATAAACCAATCACTTCTCATAGTAACTAGCTAAAATTGTAGTTACGTTTCAATCTATTATCTATCTTTGTCTAGATAATCGGTTGTTTGAGATTAATTGTGTCATTAGAAAGGTTTATCTACCTGGAAAGTCTCGTATCTTGTTAATAGAGGTGAATTACTTACGATCTATTCAAGCTCGACTTGTCAAAAATTTGATTCGAGATGAGCTTAAACAAGTTCGAGCTCGAGCTTGAACATAATTTGAAGCTCATTTCGTTAACGGCTCAAGCTTCTTATATTGAACTTAAACAAACTCGCGAGCCTAAATAAGATTTTCGTTTATATACATTAATTATTACTTTTTATATAATAATAATATAATATGATATATATAATTACAAAACAAATAGTAATTATAATTATTACTATTATTATATAATCCTAAGTATGATATAGAAAGCACGTTTATAACGTTATCTTTAAAAATCAAACTTCAATTGACTATTCACACTTTCAAAATCGAACTTCAGTTCATCATCCCAAAATTCCCCCACCATCCTCAACCCTACTCCACATCGAATCGGCAGTAACGCAACAAGAACTCCTCAACCATAAACAAAGACACAAATATCCGCATCAGTATCATCAAAATCAAACCCTCCATCAACCACCTCCACCTTCGTTTTAGAATAACCTCCCATTGACGCTGTCCGTGAAGGATATCTCATGTCAATATGTTTCTAAAATACAACCATGGTATTATCTCTTGCTTTTCTTTATAGTGTTTTGATTGATTATTTATGAAATTTTGTTACGGTTTTGACGAGAAGTCAATTCGATTGTAGTATTAGATTTTCAATTTTATAGAGTTAAATTATTCGGTATCGATTTTGTACTTAACTTTGTTTCTGAATTTCGTATTCACCTTTCTATTTATAGTTGTAGATTCGTGGTCTGATTTGCCTAATCGTTTAGTTAATTGGTTGGTGGTAATGTTGCTACTGACACTTTTCTATATGCTTGATTTTGGATGTGAATCTCACTGGTAGTTTATTCCTTCTCTAGCACACTAAGTGGTTGTTTGGATGCTTGAATGTGAAAAAGAAAAATTCTCTAGTCTAGAAGGGTTGGCAGTAACGGTGTAACTGTAAGTGTGTTTTTTTTCCTTTTCAAATTCTTTTTAAGTTTCTCAAATATTTTTAATAATCAAGTGTATGGGATTTCAGCTAAGATTTGAAGAACATAAAGAAGATGATTCACTAATGCATTTAGGCAGCTCATAAGATCTCAAAGGGAATCCATGATAGGTATTTGATTGTTACCTCCTTTTCAAATTCTTTTTAAGTTTCTCAAATATTTTTAATAATCAGTTGTATGGAATTTCAGAAAAGATTTGAAGAACATAAAAAAGGGAATCCATGATAGGTATTTGATCTGCGTCAGCTTTAAGTCTAAGGTAAAGGTTCTTGGAAGGTGTTTATTAAATGCAATTGCGATTGAATGTTTTATCTTGGAGCTTCCTTATAACATTTATGTTGATGTTTCACCTATAAATGGTCAGTAGTTGTGCTCAAAACCCTGACAAAAGTGGTAATTTTGACCCATTTGGAACTTGCTTATGAAAGGATTAAATTTAGGTAAAAGGTAATATAAAGAGATTGGGTTCAACGGGTCAAATGAGCAAACGTGTCATCAAGGTAATATAAAGGGATTGGGTTCAACAAGTCAAAAGTGGCTTGACGTGTCATCAGCTGTTTTATTATAAATTAGATATAGATATAGATTATGGTTGTACTGATATAGTCTGTGTAGTCTAAATTAAAAAATAAATCATTAAGAAAATAAGAAGAAATGGATACAATGGTGGTCGTCATCAAACCCAATATGATCTCTTTCTATCAGGGATAAATAATCTGAATTGTTGCTCACATTTGAACATGTCGTGTTGCTTGCTCTTCTTTGTTTAAAGTTAATGAGTTATAAGATGGCAACGTTGCGACTATAAGACATGTTGGCCAAGAGGGTTGGGTAAGACGGGTTCGAAATGTTATATTTCTGTCGAGTTTGGTAATTCATTGTTCTTATACACTCAAAGTGTTTGTTTTCCTTTATTGAACACTTTTCATAGACAATCAATTTGATTAGAAATCATCTCACTAATAATTAGTTCGATATGTTATTACATGTTCTTTTAAATTGAGTGTCTTTTTTCTAATTTAGGTTTCTACCAAACACGATAAAGATTGAAGCTTATAAGTTCAATTAAAACATAGTTGTTGATATTTTTTTGAAATACTAATATCTTATTGATACCTAAAATTTAAGGTTTTTTTTTGTACCCTTTATTTGCTTAGTTTTTCAATAAAAACAAACGAGACTGTATCATTAACGCAGTTTTGATGATTAAACCTTATAATATCTTCGGTACGTCTACTTTAATTTAACTCTATTTTTATGTATAATGAAATTAACATTAGTGCAGTGATGATATTTCACTATTCGCTTATGATAATGAAACCTAATTGGTTTTATGTTAAATTAACATTAGTTGATTGGTTTTTATACATCATCAACATCTTGTGTATGTTTACTCACTTGAAGATGGTTGTGTGCATATTGTGCGGAAGTATTGGAATTCTAGTCGATATTATGAAAGGTAATAGTGGATAAAGTACGTTTATTCTTAACTATATTTGATGTTATGTTACGTCCTCTGAGAAGAAATAAAATACAAATTTTTAAAGGCTATCAAACATGTTAATTTAGATCTTCCACTTATGAATGGGTGTGATTTTGTTATGGTTTTATCCCTACCATGATAAATGAGTCTATCTTAAACACTCAGCTAAAAGGGAAGTCGGTCTATACCTAGAATGGGTCAAATTTTTTGAAAGTTGTTTGAATATATTGCTGATACTTGTGACCTCTTTCATCCTTTTTCTTCAAATGGTTAGATTATCAACGTAAAACAAAAGTTTGCGAAACATATTTATCACATAATATTTATATAATTGAACAAAATAATGTGTGGAAGCCAGCCAAACTCGATCCTCAATTATAATCATATAGGGATATGGTTGTTGGTATATAGAAAGTATAAACAAGTGTGGAACATGATGCATACACTCATTTGTGTTCTTTTTTTCCTTTCTTAAACACATTAATAAAGGTGTTATGCATTTGCAGGGAACACATCAATCACAAGTATTTTGATGGCTATGGTGTGACATATGTACGAAATGTGGGCTATAAATGGAATGAGTAAACCTGGCATGATGGTGACAACATGAAGCTAAGTCCTTAAAAGGCTGGTTTTGTTATGTGTTGAGGTATACTATGGTTCTTGGTATGTTCTTATCACTATATATCATCAACCCACCAAACTGACCTGATAATCATAACTACCGCCATTGTTTAACTTGCAATCCAAAAATGCAGTGTAAGCACCGATGCATGCTATAATAGAATGATCAAACTTTTATTGATTTTAGATATATAATTTCATATTCTTCGTATATGAAAAGGAGTTATTTAAAAGAATACATAAACTAAAATAATTAATTATAAAATACAGATGCTAAAAATGACATATTTAAAAAGCATAAATGAGTACCATGCAAGTCAGGGAGACTGTTTTTGTCAGATAGGAATAGTCATGGGTACACCTATAAAATTAAATTTTTTAATTATAATTAAATCTTGACCTTTGAATCACTATAGAAGAAATGGTCAAGATTCCTTCATCATATTATGCTTTAATTATATATAAAGATATTATGTTCACTGTTTAAAAATGTGTGGTAATTGAGTGATGAACTAATTAACTGCTCTAATCAACATCATACTTCTTTTCCTTCTTACGAGAACTTTGTATATAATAGTACCGCATAAGGCCCGTTGGTTTATCAACATGTGCTGCACATTGTGAGCCTGTGAGGTTCGTTGCTCCTTTTGGTTAAATAGAATTAAATTGGTCTTTTATTTTATTTAAGGGTCATGGAATTAGATTAGTAATTTGATACTTTTGTATGTTCATTAGTTTTTTTTATGTTTGTCAACGTAGAAGATCATTAATGGCATGTATACAATGTTCAATTATACTATCCTTATAACTTTCTACTTTTCGTTTGGATGATGAATTCTGGATTGTGCAGTTGAGCTAACTACATAAAAAATTTCAGGTAAAGTGTGTTGGAAATCATCTTTACTCGTCACCACCATTAAGTGTAAGAAGGAGATTCACGTAAATGGATGATGTTTGTATCTGTTTAATGATAATTGATCAAGGAAAGATAGTTTTAGGAGAAAATTGTCATCGGCAGATGGATAATTAATTAACATTTAGCATGTGGATTGTGAAATTTTTTGTTATTTCTTAGAAATTTTACATATACATGTTGAATATGCATAATATCTTAAATTTCAAACTTAATTGCATGTTTTTCAACTCATATAGAACGTTAGAATTTTATTGTATATATTATTTACATACTTATAAAAATCAAGTTCAAACTTAGCGGCCGGTGTATACATGGGTTTTAAATCTAAGTACTTAATATGTTTGAGTTCGACTTGGCCTGTTTGCACTACTAGTTATGGGCAGTTTGATTGAATTGAAAATCAACAAAGAACCACATACCTCATTTTCCCCTTAAGTCTTCATCCTCCTTCAAAAGTTATTTGAAGTACCAAATGACATTTGACTTAACGATATTGAGTTCATCAAACAATTAAAAGGTTGAGGCTCTGGTTAGGTATCAGATAAATATGTACGTAAGTGGTTAAAGTGTGTGAATGTATGTCTTAAAATTTGGTTTTTTGAACTTTTTCCATTCCTCTCAGGGGCTATTCGGAATTTGGATTAGCTTATAACTTCATCCTTTTAAGCTTAATAAATTGTTTGGGTAAGTTTATTTTTATGGGCTTATGAAGTAACAAGCCAACAAGAAAACTTTAATTTTGAGGTTTATTTGAGCAGCCATAAGCTCTTTAAACAAGCTAATACAAACACCCTCAATGGCTAAGTTAAATTTATGTAAATACATTGGAGTTTAGTTCTCATTAACAACAATCTTATTCTTGTTCTATTTTTAGGCTTGTTTTTTAAAAGTTAATCACGTAAATGGTCGTTGTGATATACCACTTTCAATAGGTCCCATCCTTAAACTGAGTTTTGTGTTATTTCAATTCCTAGAAGGCATGTCTCATTAATAATCTTAAGAGAGAAAAGAGTTTGGTGGCTTTAATAGGGTGTTCATTATTATCCGTATTTGAATCTGTAATCAGAAAACTAGAATATCCAATTCAAAAATATCAAAAAATTCATATATCCAAATTTTTGGATTCGAATCCGGATCATTTTAGATATTTCGAACATCCGGTATTTGAAGTTTCTTAATCTTTTTGTTTTATTAGTGAACTTTGCCATTGTTGTACACAAATTGTTTGCAAATACATCAATAAATGATTCAAATACTTCACTAATTGAAGAATTATGGATTGCTACAACGGTTTGTACTTCAACCTAATCTTTTAACGCCTTTGAAACGTCACCTACCTAAATGTACTAGAGCACTTTTAATGGAAGATTTTTCTAAAAATTATGACAACCTTTTATTATCGAAGGAATAACCTTCAGTAAAAGTTTGAGAAATCTCAATCTCTGGTATAAGACTTTTTAGCTACTCGGTATTTAATTAAGTAAAACACTAGTTTCTTTGTAAGAAATGTAATCACTTTGTTAGCAAACTTGTCAAATTCTTTTTTTAGTTACTTTTTGCAAAGGTCATAATCAACCAACGATCTTCCGGATCAAATGTAATGCACACACCCTATGCAAATTGTCTAACCCAAAATGCTAAACTAGTAAATGCTTGTGTGATTAAAGATTTGCAGATTTGAAGCAAGAAATCATCGGGAAAAAGTCAACAGAAAGTCAAATTCGTGATTTCTGGATCAACTTGATAAATTCAATCGTTTGGAGATTGTTAATATTGAAACAAGAGGACAATTTGCTCCAGTCCTTGACTTCATGTCATGTACAAATCGAGTCTAGAGCCTAATGATATAAAAATAATTTTAGGACATAAGTGTATTTTTACACTACATGTCTTTGTGACATTGCCGGAACATTCATAGTGATACCTAAAATGGTATTCTACAATGATTGAATGGAAATCCTACCAATGCTAATATCAATGCCATCATTGAACATAGGTCACTCGGGTTGAACTCTTTAAATATTTCGATTGATGTGTTAAACTGGTAATCTATGTGATCCAGGAGTTATAGTGTTTTTAGAAATTTGTTTTCTGAAAATACAAACAACTTTCCTTGATTTACTCAAGTAAATAGTTGTATTACCCAAATGGTTACGAAATTGATGTTTACTTGAAGTTTACTATCATTTTCCGCATCATTATCTCGAGATAATTGATTTGATAGTATCTTCAGCAAGTATCAGTTTTGTAACATATGAACGCTTATTGAAGAATACAACATTCAAACGGAATGTTCTTGGAAGTTTGTTGCTCAAATGATTTGGTGGCGACTACTATTCACCAAACACCTTACGCTACACCATATTCATGATGCTCACAATGTATCATAATCATCATAAATGGGGAGAAAAGAATTAGTGTTTGAAGTTAGTAAAGAAAAGAGTTAGTATTTGAAGATAAGTGAAGAAAAGAGTTTGTATTTTAGATAATATGTTTAATGAAATATAAAGCTTCATTGAAGAACTAATATCATCTTTCTACAAGTTTGGGAAAAAAATAATTTGTTTGAGGGGAAGCAAGTCAGAATATGAAAAGGTTTGAATTAGAAGTTGAAAAGGCTTCAGAAGATGAAAAGATTATTGATTTGAGGGGGAGCAAGTTAGGATTCGAAAATGGTTTAATTAGAAAGTGAAAGCTCCAAAAGATCAATATTCAATTGAGGGGGAGCAATAGAAGAGAAGCTTCAAAAGTATTAACGAAAGATCAAAATTTCAAAGATCAAATCATAAATCTTTCATACTTTGGAATAAATTAGTTCAAAGATGATTCATCGACAACAACCAGGTGGAATATACTTTCAGGATTAAGATAAAGAAAAGTTGATTTCAAAGAGTGAGCTTTCAAGAGAAATATTCCAGCAACACATTCAAGATTAGACCCTAGCTGCCGTTGAAGATCAAGAAAAAGATTTGTCTTCAATTTATCTTCGAGAATTAACTTCAAAGATAAAAGCTGAGACAAGATAATCAAAAGGTGCGCTTCAACATGGTTTTCAACTTTCATAAGATTCTCGAGGTTTAAGCTTAAAAGAAACATACCTGAATTGAAGACAATTCAAACATAGTTTACAATCAAGGGGAGATTGTTAGCAATAAAATTTTAAATTGTAAACCTTGTTATTGAAATTAACCATGTGACTAGTCTATTAGTATAAATAGCTAGTTAGTGGTAATCATTTGATTTAATATATCAAACCTATTAATTTTTCATCAAATTAAACACTTTATGAATATCACTAACAAACTTGGAACCATAAAACGTTACCCTTGCTATTTCATAGTATAATTTATGAATTTTTTATTCAATATGATAACTTTAGTGGCTTACATTACTTTAATTTCTAGTATTTGAAGTTTCTTAATTTTTTTCTTTTATCAGTGAACTTTACCTATGTAGTACACAAATTGTTTGCAAAACACATCAATAAATGATTCAAATACTTCACTAATTAAAGAATTATGGATTTTTTTGATTGGTTTTTTGTAGTTAGCAACCATTTATTTTGAAAATTTTGATTTCAAAACTTCAAAGCTACAATTTTTGGATATTTGAATATCCGAAAATTTTAGATATCCTAATTTCAAGTATCCGAAATTTTGAATTCAGATTCGGATAGTCAAATCAGATATTCAAAATTCAAATATTTAAAAGTTCAAATATGGGGCTTTGAATATCCCTAGTTCTTATGTATGGCCTTTGTTTCATAAAAAAAAAAAAATAATAAAAAAATAAAAAAATAACTAAAATGCAAGAAATTGGATTTGTTGTAATTGAAGGCCCTTTAATTGGGCCGGGCAGCCCATATGTTGCATCCAAATCTAGGTTACGGATAAACTTCTTAAAAAAGTACACATGAAATTCATGAAAACGGAATGGAGCCCTAGAAATAGTAATTCAATCTGACCCGAAAATTGTACATTTTTAGGTAAAAGTTCCATAAAATTGAACGAGTTCTTTTACCCAATTCATTGGATTTAACCCGAAACTGACCTCAATTTGACCCGAATTTGACGAACACTTTCTTCCCTTTTCTTCTTGTTTATCCAAATTTCTAAGCTATCGACGGCAGGCAACCTTCCTCAATTAGTTAATAAATCTTTCATCTGAAGACAAAAAAGGGATCTAGGGTTTCATCTTCATCTTCACGCCGTACAACTGGTACCAATTTCAAGTTTTCAGTTTTTTTATGCAATTAGTAACTTTGTAATTTCAGCTAGGGTTTGTTAGTTGCTCTCTTTAAACAACCTCATTTGTTGTACAGTAATTACTAATTTTAATTATCCCTTCAAAAAAGCTGTTGCTTTAATTTGAAATATTATTACATTGTAAATATAATTGAATGCAATAATTTGCCTTGTTTAGCCTGAAAATTAGAAATTTGAACATTAATTTAGTACTTAATGTAGTAATTATTATCTTTAAGTAACTAACTGTGTCACACTAGTTGATTATAAGTGTTGGAAACTATCTGTCTTTTCTGTCTATTTGATTGTGAAGACGCCTTTTGTTAAATAAGGTTAAAGATTAAAGCAACTGTATTGATTGTAATTGTTTTGTCAACAGCAGTCGATTATAGCGTAGTGGAACTTTCTTCTTTTCGGAAGAGAGTAACATTAAGCTATTTTCATTAATGAATCTCAACATTTCAATGACTGAAGTTGTTTAATGGTGCATAAATTGACCCGGTTGGAGAAACCTGATATTGGTTGTCTTTGATACACCGATTGTCTTGCCTGAATCTGCAAATCTAATTAGGTCTCAAGCCACTGACATAGTTGAGGTACCCTCTTATTTCCATTTTTGTCACATCTGCTTTAAAAGTTATTTAGGTCACGTCTGACATTGTATAACATGGTTATTTTCAGTAGTTTAAATATATTGTATACAATTTTATAAATCACCTTTGAGATATTTACACACTTGATCATTTACTTTCTTTTGAAGTCTGTCGACTGAACATCAATCTATAATATACTCATTAGAAATACTTGCACTGTGTATATGCTAGGTTTCGAAAATCAAGTGTTACATGACAAGAAGGTGATTAAAAATGAATTATTCATCGGACGAGGATGACAAGCCCTTAGTTTTTAAAAGGAGCTCAAATTCTGATAAATCGAAGCAACCTGCTCAACAAAAGGTAGCTCCAATCGTTAAGCAGGAGAGGCCTTTGACTAAACCTCCTCCTAAACAAAAAAGTGACTCAGAGGATTCTGAAGATGATAAACCATTGAGTTCAAGAATTTCAACTGTACCTAAGGCAAACTCCAACCATGTGAAAGTAGGAATCAGCACGAGTGCATCTCAACGTCCAAAGCCACAAGTAAAAAATGAAGATTCTGATGATGAGAAACCTTTATCTTCAAAATTCATTTCCAAACCCTCTGTGGGAGCATCTAATAAAAAACATGAGGATTCTGATGATGATAAACCCTTGTCATCGAGAGTGAAGCAGAATGGTTCTATATCTAGGGATAATAATCAAATTAAAAAACCGAATATTGGCTTGAATAAGAGACCACCTCCAAACGAGGAAAGATTACCAGGGCAGTCATCTGTTAAAAAGTCAAAGCTTTCAGATTCATCCACACCAGTCAACCGTAAACCCATTTCTGTGAAACCGGCAGCTGATTCAGATGATGAGAATGACCATGTTCCTATATCTCAGAGGATGAAGAATCAAGCCCCATCTAGTAGTAAATCATCATCTGTAAAACAGAAGGTTATGAAAGTTAATTCTTCTTCGATAAAGAAAACAATTAAGAAGTCAAAGAAGGTGGAGAAAAATTCCAAATACTCAAAGCCGTCTAAGGTTCCCCCTGGATCTGGTGAAGGACAGAAGTGGTCAACCTTGGTTCATAATGGTGTTATTTTTCCACCACCTTACAAGCCTCACGGGGTTAAGATTCTGTACAAGGGGAAGCCTGTTGACTTGACTCCAGCACAGGAGGAGGTGAATATAATTAGTAGCGCTTTCTTATCCTTTTTACCGTGGCTGTTTTCTTTATGATATCTATTTATGTGGTCTAGTATCTAAATAAACTAATTGGGCATACTTAAAAGTTGACTCTGTCAGCCCGCCTATTGGCAATTGGGTCGATTTAGCACAAACCTACTCTAACAGGCCGTGTTCCCCAACTTGCCGACCCTCTCATATTTTCACCTGTAGACATACCTCTGATTACTATTTCTTTTTTTGCTTAATTGGTTGACATTGCAGGTTGCAACAATGTTTGCCGTGATGTTAGATACTGATTACATGACCAAACCTGTATTCAAAGAAAATTTCTGGAATGATTGGAGGAAGATATTAGGAAGAAATCACACGATCCAGAATTTAGATGACTGCGATTTCAAACCAATATATGAATGGCATCAGATGGAGAAGGAGAAGAAGAAGCAAATGACTACAGAAGTAAGTTACCATTAATTAGCAAATGGCATAAGAAATCTGGAAGTGTTCAATATAAACTTGTTAGGTCTTGGAAAAACTTGGATGCTGTAAACCTTGCAATTAAGGGGGTTTTGATGCATGCTTTGAAAATGATTAATATTGAATAATCAGAATGAGATAATGAAGTGTAACATAATGAGCTATAAAATATAGTCTCTGGATGTGCTTCAGGTGGTTGGTAATAAGATAACCAGATGTTTGAGTGCTCAACAAGTTCTGAATTATAAAGACATCAATTAGATTGAATGACCGAAACTGACATTTTTGTGAAAATTAGACGCTTAGGGAAATGGAAATGCAAGTCTCTCAAATTAGATGAAAAGAAGAGGTAAATAATAATTCATTTTACCCATAAACAATCAGTTTCGTGGCAGCTTTTTTTGAAACTACGATTAGATTTAAATCTATTCAAACATTAACATATGACGATCAGTTCCAAACCATGTAACATTTACGGATAATAGGGGTTTTTTATCTTTGGCAGGAGAAGAAGAGCATTAAAGAAGAAAAGATGAAACTTGAGGAGAAATATATGTGGGCAATAGTTGATGGTGTCAAAGAAAAGGTAACATCCGGTCCCAATTTATCTTTATTATGTTCTTTTTCTTTAAATTCATTCACTAAGCAGATTATTTTAATAAATGACGCAGGTTGGAAACTTTCGGGTTGAGCCACCAGGTTTGTTCCGAGGCCGTGGAGAGCATCCGAAGGTTCTAATGACCATGCTTTTCTTTCATAAAACATTTTAGCCTAATCTATCATAAAATGATGCTTTGGTTTACAGTAGCAAATGTCAATACTTTTTTTATTTATTAATTAACAAACCATAATTATTATATTTTATGCTTAGATGGGAAAGCTGAAAAAACGTATTCGTCCAAGTGATATTACAATAAATATCGGGAAGCGTGTTCCTATCCCGGAATGTCCAATTCCAGGTGAAAGGTGTGTCTCACCTGTTTGTTTTTCTTTGTTTTCCAACCATGTTTGTTTGGAAAAGAACTTCCTTTCTGAGAGTCAAACTCTGATGCTTGACAGCTGGAAAGAAGTTAGGCACGATAATACTGTGACTTGGTTAGCATACTGGAATGATCCAATAAATGGAAAGGACTTCAAGTATGTGTTCTTAGCTGCTAGCAGTGCCCTAAAGGGTCAAAGTGACAAGGAAAAGTACGAGAAAGCTAGGTCATTGAAGGTAAAGTCAGATGATTGTTAAATAATGAGCTTTTGTAGAATGACACTTTTAGTTTTTTTTCATTTATTTGGTTTTGTTTCTTTATGCTTAAATATCTAGTGGTATTGCTATATCATTCATTATTGGTTCCCCTATTTGATTATAGTTATACATAGAAGGCATCAGAAAAGCTTATACTAGAGATTTTGGTAATAAGGATTTGACAAAGAGGCAAGTGGCAGTCGCTACATATCTCATCGATAAATTAGCACTCAGGGCAGGAAATGAGAAGGTTTTTTTTTTTTGTGTCCTTTCGCGCATTTCAAATTATTATTGTGTACAAGTGTTCTTGTTCATAGGTATCTACTGTTCTCTATGATGCATACTTTAATTAAGAGTTTGATTTACTGTTTGATGGTTGCAGGATGATGATGAAGCTGATACAGTTGGTTGCTGCACATTAAAAGTTGAAAATGTCGAGCCACAGCCTCCCAATATCTTAAAGGTGGGTTATTTATATGTTCACCTTCACTGCTTGTCATTTTAAGAGTCTACAACGCCATTTATAATTAAAATCTGCAAGTTCTGAACAGATCCATGTAGGACTGGCAACTTCAAGCTGTTTACGTGGAAATAAGTTTATTTGGGCTTGTTTTTTTATGTTAAAGGTCAAACGGATAAATCTGAAATTTTAATTAAATGGGAAAAGAGATAAAAGTAGCTGTTAAACAATCAGTTGCATATAACTTCGTAAATTGTTTTATTAAATAAAAAATGGGTTATTAATGTAATCTTAGATTTTATGAACTATGTTACAATTGAGTTATTTAGAAAGTTGTTAAGTGAGACAGAAGATGTTGGTGGATCAACCTAACCTGACCTGTATTAACAAGCCTAGAGATTTACTTTTTTTATTCCCATTACCCAATGTGCTTTAACCTTTTGGTTTTCCCACATGATACTTTTATGGCAAAGATTGACATTGGTGTCTTTAATTGCTCAATTTTTTTGCTAACTATATAATCATTTGAATGACATCATATGTTTTGATGATCACCAGTTTGACTTCCTTGGTAAAGATTCCATAAGATACCAAAATGAGGTTGAAGTAGAGCTTCCAGTGTTCAAAGCAATCCAACAGTTCCGAACAGGTAAATTGCTTTCGTTGTCAGTTAATTTCAAACTTCAATGTTTCTTGATGTGTAATTCAAATGTTGTCACCTCAGGAAAGAAGGGTGGTGATGATCTTTTTGACAAGCTGGATACTAGTACATTGAATGTTCATCTTAAGGAACTCATGCCTGGTCTTACAGCTAAAGTTTTCCGTACGTACAATGCATCTATCACATTGGATGATATGGTATGATGCTCCTGGTCCACCCTTGTGTTATGTTATGTTCTCATTGCATATCTGTGGTAAAATGTAAAAATTTGAATGGGGTATTCATTGTGTACATTTGATCATTTTTAAAGTTGGGATGGAACAACTGTAATCTTTTTTGGCTGGTTGCAGTTAAACAAGGGCATTAAGGGTGGAAATGTTGCGGAAAATGTAGTTGTTTACAACCAAGCAAACAAGGAGGTGAGAAACCATACCCTTTTGAGAAGCTTTTTATCCTTCGAATAATTTATAGTGTTATTTTAACGTCATACCAAAGGTTAAATAACATTCTGTTTTACATTTTATAGGTTGCAATAATCTGTAATCATCAACGTAGTGTTTCAAAGTCTCATAGTGCACAAATGATGAGATTGAATGAGAAAATAGAGGAACTAAAGGTAACATGCTGTTACTGTTCTCTAATCGCTAGGTATAATTCATATTATATTTGAGATGTAGGTATATAGTGGACATGGTAATTACGGCCAGTTAATATGAATGGCCCGATTCAGTTTTCGTTTTATCTTTGACTGTTCAAATAGATGAAGGTAAAACAAAACTGCGAAAGAGGAAACATGTCAAATGGGTTGAATATTCACCTAAATCATAAAGAGTACTGTATCTGTAGTGCACATGTCACCTAAATCATTTTTCGTCAAAAAGTTTGACTATTCTTCAAATACTTATTTATAATAAAAATAATATTTGATCAACCAACTATTCATACAACTTTTATTGAACCAAACATGTTTTGCATCAACCTGGTCAACCCTGTTTCAACTCGCGATTAAAAGTTAAGCGTTTAACTTGCCCATTTTGCCGGCTCTAACAAAATTTTAAATTATTTAAGAAATGCTTTATCAAGAATTGCTTGTTTAGGATGTATGATTGAGGTTGTTCAACATTCTTCTCTTGTAAGTCTCAATTATATGATGCAATAATTGGTCTTACTTGATGTGATGAAGGATGACGAAGGGAACCATGGTCTGGACAATGGAGGAAATATCTCATTTATATTTCTATATCTGACTACTTAACTTCAGACGGTATTTTTTACTTTTAGGGTGTTGTACAAGAACTGGAAACTGATATGGCTCGTGCGAAGAAAGGGAAGCCTCCATTAAAGGGTTCCGATGGGAAGTTAAAGAGGAATATGAACCCTGAAGCGTAATACCACTAATCTTTCAGCTTGATGCAATGATGCGTGATTACTTACAATTTCTGATGTTTATCAAATGTTACAAGTGGAGATTATAATTAAACGTGCAGGTTACAGAAAAAGATTGATCAAACTAATGCTAAGATTGAGAAAATGGAACGAGACAAGGAGACTAAAGAAGATCTGAAAACAGTTGCATTGGGCACTTCAAAAATCAACTATCTTGATCCTAGAATAACTGTGGCGTGGTGTAAACGTAGTGAAGTTCCCATTGAGAAGGTAAGAACATATCATGTTTTTAGTCGAGGTGGCAATCTCAACCTTTTATGTGGAAGCGGGGATCAATTCAAGCTGTATTTTTATTGTTAACGTTTCAAATGGCTAAAGTATATAAGATTACAAAATATCTATCGGCTCAATAGTCACCTAGTGTTTCTTCAAATACGTGTAATGTCCTAAATCGTTTTACTTATAAGAATTAAGTTTATTATCTAAATTATAAAGCTTTTGTGTTGGCTTTCTAAACAAAATAAAGCTTTTGTAATCTTATTTAACGTATTTAATGTTTAAATTGACAAAATTATAGAAAAGCTGGCCTGACCCAACCTATCTAGTGCCAAACCATTACCATTTCTCAATCCTGGACCTGACCTGTTTTAGTTCAATAAATAGAAAAACTCATTCTGACCCAAACCCATTTGACCCATTACTTACCCAGTCACCCGGCCTACCCATTTTCTTCTTTTTAGATTTTTGGTCTTGTAACCCAACTAAGTTTCTTTACTGTAAGTTGAAGGCTTACGAAACAAGAATCTTCTTAATCTGTTGCAGATATTTAACAAGTCGTTACTGGCAAAATTTGCTTGGTCAATGGACGTGGATCCTAGCTTCAGGTTCTGATCTCTATCATAGTTCTAGCAGAGGCACTCTACCAGCCAGAAAATGAAAAACAAAAAAAGTTGAAAAAAGTAAAAATGGACAGAAGGAAACAATGGATTTTACAATGTTTGTTATATTTTTTTTATTTTCTATTTTGTTATGTAGCAACTGTTGCGGAAAATTCATGTTGTACTAAGCAAGCATGTTAAACAAACTAATGATTAGTTACTTCGAGAATGTGTTAATGTTATCAGGTTATGCAATCTTTTTTTCAAGTGTATGAATGTGTTAGGAGTGGTTTATTGTTCTTAGAATAGGAGTTGCATGAATGGTTTAACATTTTCGCAAAAAAAAAAAAAAAAAAAACTACTTATCGTCTGTAACATCTACCGGTACCCTGTTTGTAACTAGCGCATGCATTCTTGGATCACTTTCCAACTCAATAGACAAATATTTTAAGGTTTATAGTTTTAGCAATGATTGCTTTTGTTTCAGGTGTAACTCAATTTGGCTAGTGTTGACGTGTAATTAACAAAATATAAACTTTGAAAAGGTACCTTAAGACCTCTCCTAACCAAAGACTAAAAAAGTAAGCTTCTTCCGTGCCACATCAGCGTCACGTTAGCACTTCCTCAGAAAGACTGATCAAAGACTGAACCGTGCCAACAGAAGACAGCTTCCTCAGAAAGACTGAACCCACCATTTACCAATAATATTTTTACTATACACACAAAGCAAAATAAAAAAACAATAAAACAAAGAAGGTGGCCCACACTTATCCGTCTTTGGACTTCTTCTTGATGATGGAAATGGAGGACGGAAGACGGAGAACGGGCGAAGGACGCGCGCTCCCGATGGAAGACGGGAAAGACGGGAAGAAAGACGGGAGGATCTTCCTCCCGTTGGCACCAACCTAATGAGGCAGATAATGAGTCATCAATAAGCATAATTTAAAAGTCAACTTCTTGCCATACATGATGCAATAAGTAGAGACGATTCAATTACTCAATAACTTGATTCCTGAATTTAATGCGCATAAATGATGTATGGGACGTTGGAAATATTGTCTAGTGAAGTTAAGGTCGCTTTGATTTGTAAAATTTTATGGAATTTGATAGAATTGGAATCTCAATTCATTCTAGAACAGTGTTTTGTAAAAAAAAAATGAGTTGAACTGCAAGTTACAAGATTCCGACACTCATAGAATTCACATTCCCTATAATTTCATTTCCTTAAATGAAATCCAATTCCATCGAAAATATTATGTGAACTAAACGCATTGTAAGTTTTTTGGGTACAAACATGGTGCATGATCAAAGAAATGTAATGTTGAATTGGATTGGATCGATGAATCTTGTAGATCATTACGAGTTGAAGGTGGATGATCAAACGGATGTAAAAATGTGTTGTGCGGCTATTTATGCGATCTTTATATATAAACAAACATAAGGGTCTAAAGACGAGGAAGTGAATATTTGTTATGCTAATTTTGTTTTCTTTTGGTTAAAATCAAAGAAATGACCAAAGATTATAACACATTGAGACATAGTAAGTTGGTTCAATTTAAAAACTTGATGAAGCAAATACTATTTGAGAATATAGAATAAATGGTTTTTGAAAAACTGATGTGGCATGATCAATGGCGGGTCTAACATGTAATATCAGATAGTTCCTTGATATACCGGTTCAATGACTTAACTGAGATAAGAAAATAAATATGTTAATATAAACGGATTGACGGGATGAGTCTTTAATACGAAATAAAAATTCATAAAGAAAGTTTAAAATGTGAAAGTTAGTATTGTTCCAAAGAAATTTTATATCTTAATCATAAGATGATTAATATACGATTCATTACTAATAAAGATACTTATATTATATTTTTAGTTTTAGGAGTTTGGATAACTAAGTTAACATTTATAGGAATAATTGTAAAACAGTTGTAAAGTAGTTGTAAAGTTGTCTAGTTGATGGATTTCAATAAGTCCAAGTGTTTATTAATGATGGGTTAAAATTTAATATGGTAGATCCTAGTTATTTTTCAACTTAGTTCCTTAACAAATTTACTACTACTAGAGTACAAATTTTTTTAACTCAAGGTGGTCAAAGGATCCGGGTTGTATAGCACTGGATTAGGGATGGCAACGGGGCGGGGATTGTCGGGGATCTCATTTTCTATCCCCATCCCCGCCCCCATCCCCGTCGGGGATTGATTTTGTATCCCCATCCCCGTTCCATATGGGGATCGGGGATCCCCATTGGGTATTCGGGGATTTTTTTCTCCATTCTCAATTTAACTTTAATTATAAACAAACTACCGAAATGATAAAATTAACAAACATAAGTTCGTATGATTTGTTGCAAGACTAAATATAACATCAACTTATTATTACATAGAGATATCATAAGGTGTCTAAGGTTTATTGATTAATTGAAACAAGTTTGAGTAACACGTTATTAACATTGGGAAAACAACTTTGACAATACGAAGTGTTGAGTTGAAATAACGAAGCGTACAATATGATAATATATTAGGATTTTTGAAAATCAAGAATTTTAACATATACATATATTGGTTATATTATAATAATGTATATAATTTATGTTATGTAATATCATTATAATGTATATAATCTGGGTATGGGTTCGGGGACCCGATAAAATCACTATGTAGTGCGGGTTCAGGTATGGGTATGGGGACCCGAGGGGTATTCCCATCCCCGGCCCCATCCCCGGTTTTCAAATTCGGAGATTCCCCGTCCCCGTCCCCATACCCGGTCAACTCGGGAATTTCCCGGTCAAATCGGGTGTGGGGATTGGGTTCCCCGTCAGGTGCGGTTTTTTTTGCCATCTCTACACTGGATCCGCCTTTGGGCATGACATACATGATAATGCTATGTACATGATGAATTTCATAGCATTACAGATGCTCTTACTAGTATGAGCGAATTTGTTGTTCAAAAATTATGCAGACTTGAAAATATACAATAGTCAGGCTTATTCATTCTCAACTTTATTCAAGTTTAGATAACTAGAAGGTGACCAAAATGATTTATGCTCATGGTCAGACATAACTTGTGAGTGAGTTTTTTCTTAATGTTTCATTGGGACATGAACAACGTTAAAGATTCAAAACTTGCTAGTTATTCGCTAAACCGGCATAGAACTTTTGGGTGATAAGTACCCATAAAAAAGTCTTCATTGTAAATTATAAAAAGTAAAATGCATTACAAAATAGCCTTAAAAATCGAATTCATAAATGACAAATTTAAATTCTATCATATGTTTACTTTTAATCAATTTCTTAACCTGAAAATAGTATATCTAATTGTTTTAACAAGGGTAGATAGTAGCTTGTGAGTTAACTAAATCTGACGTCTTATATGATTCATTGTTCGACATCATAATTTGACCAGGTGTCGTTAGTCAATGTCGTTGTAGTCCCAATTCATAGTACCTTTTTCTAGCTTATTTATAATGTTTAATATAAATCATTGTGGTTAAAATAGAAAAAAGTTAACATCATATATTAATTTTCATTGTGACAACATGATACGTCTAGGCTTTTTTAAGTATTTTACAATATCTTTGTATCTTAACTATTTTTATTAATCATCCGGTTAAAAAAGAGATTATAATATCTGACAGATGAAAAAATAAAAATAATAAGCTAACGTCGAGTATCTTAATTGATAATGGATGAAGACATCTTTATTACAAAAAGCATAAGTCTATGAGTTCAAGTCCTGATGTGCTAATTGTTACAATTACTTAAATGAGTAATGTATAGGTCACATATTATATATAAGTAGCCGATCTGAATTACCGGTTATCAACTTCTTACGAAAAAAGAAAAACAAGTAATAAAAATAATGAAAGAACACACAATATTATCAATTCAGCAAGTAATATTATAAGAATTATTGAAAAGTTTTAAACTGATACATCTTTTCTTTGTATATTTTTATAAATCAACATCATTTTATTCTGAGCAACACAACCAAACATAATTTTATTCCGAGTAATACAACCAATCGATTTGGGTTTCTTACCCGTCCTTCATTTCTCAACTTTTTTTATTCATCAATATCCCTCTCTTACAAACTCACCACTCATTATCAGTCAATCAGGTACGCTTCCTTCATCTTTAATCCTTTTTATTTTTTATTTGTTATATATATATAGTTCTGCACTTATATCTGAATTCAGTGATCTAATTTACTTGTTCTGTATGGTGTTAATTACTATCTTAATATTATATCTTTTCAACGATCACGATTCTAGTTTTCGAAATTGAGATTCTAGAACTAGGTTCTTAGTTCAATTTGAGGTTTATGTAACCATCAATGCTGTATAAACATTTAGAATTATGATTCTGTAAGTATCAATCAATGCTACATTACTAATCAAACCATTATTTAGGTTTATTTAGGGTTTATAATTGATTCGAACAAAATTTGGACTGATTATTTGTTATAATGCTCTAGGTTGAAGGTAGGGTTTATAATTGATTGAAGTGATCGGTAGTAGATTCGCCGAGAAGTTGAGGTTTTAAAATGAGTGTGGTTGGGTTTGACATTGGGAACGAAAACTTGGTTATTGCGGCTGCGAGAAACCGTGGAATTGATGTGTTGTTGAATGATGAATCGAACCGTGAGACTCCTGCTGTTGTGTGTTTCGGTGAAAAGCAAAGGTTTTTGGGTTCTGCAGGGGCTGCGTCTGCTACTATGAATCCTAGATCCACTATATCTCAGGTTAAGAGGTTGATTGGAAGCCAGTATAAGAAGCTGGTTTTGCAGGATGATATAAATTTGTTGCCATTCGAGACTAGTGAGGCTGAGGATGGTGGTGTTTTGATTCATTTACAGTACTTGGATGAACGACGTACGTTTACGCCTGTTCAGATTTTGGGGATGTTGTTTACACATTTAAAGCAAATGGCAGAGAAAAATCTTGAAACCCCTGTTTCAGATTGTGTTATTGGGATCCCATCTTACTTTACAGACTTGCAAAGGCGTGCGTATCTTGATGCTGCAGCCATTGCGGGTTTAAAACCTTTGAGATTGATTCATGATGGTACTGCAATTGCATTAGGTTATGGTATTTACAAGACTGATTTTGCTGATTCTGGACCTACAAATGTTGTGTTTGTTGACATTGGCCATTGTGACACACAGGTTACGGTTGTGGCTTTTGAAAACGGACTCATGAAAGTACTGTCCCATTCGTTTGATAATCATTTGGGAGGCAGAGATTTTGATGAAGTTTTGTTTAAATATTTTGCGGGAAAATTTAGGGAACAATACAATATTGATGTTTACACAAACACCCGGGCTTGTGTAAGGCTGAGGGCAGCTTGTGAGAAGTTGAAAAAGGTTTTAAGTGCAAATGCTGAAGCGCCAATTAATATTGAATGCTTAATGGATGAGAAAGACGTTAAGGGGTTTATAAAGAGAGAAGATTTTGAGAATCTGTGTTCTAATTTGCTAGAAAGGGTCAGCGACCCATGTTTTAAAGCTGTAAAAGATGCTGGAATAAACGTTGATAAGATACATGCAATCGAGCTTGTTGGTTCTGGGTCTCGGATACCAGCTATTATGAGAAAACTAACTCATCTCTTTGGGAGAGAACCAAGGAGGACACTTAATGCAAGTGAGTGTGTTGCTAGAGGATGTGCACTCCAATGTGCAATGCTTAGCCCGACTTTCCGTGTTAGAGACTATGAGGTTTGTCATTAATACACCTTTTGTTTGGTTTTTCCAAATATCTCGTGTATGTGGAACACTAACTTTACGACTTCCTGAACAACAGGCTTGGCTTTCCATCGTAGATTAAACCATCATTTTTGTGAAAAGTTTGCAAATATCCTTGATCAATAATCTATGCTACGCGAATATTGCCATTCTATCGTTCTCACTTTTTTCCTTGCATACGCTATTTCATTTATATGCTACAATGGTAACCTGGTTGTACATCCTATGTATAAATCTACTTTCCAAGTCCTTATACAAGATGAATCGGAACTAGTGTAGCATGGTGGTTAACTTAAAACTAAAACAACTGGAAACTGTTTTGTTAGGGCTGTGGTAAGGGATATGAATCAGGACTAGTGTAGCATCCTGTGTATAAATAACTCTTTGGCGACTAATAACCATAGGACTAAGGTTAGGGCTATGGTTACCATTTCCAATAAATACGAAATTCAAAATTGTTCCACTTTTAGTCTTTTATACCATGCACCAATGCATCATATACATATACCCTAGAAGACGTTTGATATATTTTCTGTTAAATAGTTGTGAGTTGAGATTAGGATGCATTACCAATGGTGCTATATTTTAGCATATATGTGGTTGTTAGAAGTCTTTCTTATACTACTGGTAAATTGAAAATTGTTATTTTATATTTATAAAAAAAAGAGAGCTCACCATTTGTCTGCTCTTTCTTGTATATCTTTTGATTTTCTTTTCTCTATTTAAGTCATCTTAACAGGTCTGGAAATTGTTATCCTATGATGAGTATAAGTCTATCATCCCTATCTGCTTGGAAGAGATTATTAGGTTAAATAAAACTATTCTTTTTTGTCATCAACGTCTCTTATGTATTTCTGTGAATAAATGAGACATAGTGTAGTATTAGTATGACACCTACTTCTCACACTTAACTACCTTAGATACCTCAGAGTCTTATATTTAGGTTATGATCTTTATTTCTGTTTTTCTGTAATATTAGGAAGTTAATTTGCACTAAATATCCAAGTCTAACTATTTCATGTTACTGAGGATTCATGTTGCATTTATCATTGTTTGTAGGTTCAAGATTCATTTCCTTTTGCTATAGGACTTCTATCAGATGAAGGTAAAAGCATTTCACTTCCCAACGGCGCGTTATTTCTTAAAGGCGATCCGTTTCCAAGTGCTAAGATAATTTCACTGCATAGAAGTAAAACGTTCCATTTGGAAGTCATTTATGCCAATGAGAATGACCTGCCTGTTGGAGTATCACCAAACGTCAGCCGTTTTACTGTAAGAATTTCTTCAGTTGTCATCTTCTATTTAAATTCTATTAGAGCCTCTGCTCAGCTACTGGTTTTTGATGTTGTAATTTCGTTCCATTTATAATTAGGAATGGCTTGATTCAGGTCAACCCAAACTGAATCATTTTTGCCACATTAACTTATTCTCTTGGCCCATACATTTTTGTCATTTTTTTCTGAAAATTTGTCTATATTATTTAGCGTTATAAAGCATTGAGTTGATCATCAACTGTTTTTCCAGATTGGTCCCTTCTCAAGTGAAGAAAAAGTGAAGGTCAAAGTCAAATTTCACCTAAATATTCATGGAATTGTAAGGATAGAATCTGCTTCGGTAAGTATACTCCTTAAATTCCTTTATTTTTCAACATAAATTTAGTCTTGTTTTTATGATATCTGCCTCCATTTTTTTGTGTTAGCTTGTTGCCGCTGATTACTCAAGTAACAATGGCCATTCACCCTCAGAACCAATGGTAGTAGACAATCACATGTCAAATGGTGCTTCTGATCATAAATTCGCCGATTCTAGCCCTTCTACAACACATTCTGTAAGTAGCATCACGCTTTTTCACTTTATCATGCACATGTGGTTGTGTTTTTGGTTACCAACCATATTTATTTTTCCATGCAGGCTGATGAAATAAGAAAAGGCAAGTCCGAGAGACAGAATATTAAGGTTTCTGAGAGTGTCTATGGTGGAACAACAGCAGATGCTCTATCTCAAGCTCAAGTGATCGAAAGGGAGTTGGCAGAGCAAGACATACGTGTAGAGCAAACCAAAGAAAAAAAGAACAACCTCGAATCTTTCGTCTATGATACACGCAATAAGGTACGATCACGGTTTAGATTAAGTAATTCTGTTATCAATTGATGTCCTATGTATCAAATTGTTTGCATTGTTTGTGGTTGCAACGTTAGATTATTTATTTATGAATGGGTTGATTCGGGTTACATTTTATCTCTAACAGGTAGGAAAGGTGAAATATAAAAGGAAATGGATTAAATGGGTCACATTGGTCAAAAGTCGTGCAAAGTTTATATTTAATGTATTACACCTCTTAAATCGTTTTAAAATCTTCATTATTATCAAAATAGTTTAGTGTTTGTAATTATATTTGAGACATTAAGTACCTTGTAAAAGAATTAAAAAATCTGGATTAAAAGTGTTTTGACAATCTGACTCAACACCCCACTGGTTTTGCCTCCCCTGTGTTTTATGCACGTTGCAATATTTATAATTATTATATTACTGCATTTTGACCTTTAGGTACTTATAAAAATTGAACTAAATTTATGTGGTTCAGCTTCTAAGTTCATACCGGAGCTTCGTCACAGATGATGAGAAGGATAGAATCTCGAGAAATCTGCAAGAAACTGAGGACTGGTTGTACGAAGAAGGGGATGATGAATCTGAACAAGCCTATACTGGAAGGTTGGAGGATCTAAGAAAGGTATCCTTTAATGTTTAAGTTTCAACTTTCATTCTTTCCGGTAGCCATGTGTACACATCTAATTTCCTTTTTAAATGTAGTTGGTAGATCCTATTGAAAGTAGATACAAGGAAGAAGATGCTCGGGCACAAGCAACAAAAAATCTGTCAAATTCTATTAAAGAATATTATACGGCTGCAAATTCACTGCCTGCTACTGATAGAGAGGCGGTATGGTTGTAGTTCTGTACTCGTTATGAATTCACCACCACATGTGCAATGATACTATTTGGTCATACATAAGCGTCATATTATGAAAGTAGCCTTCTATTACTTCTTTTTTTCTTGATAGTTGTGGTTTGAGTAGAACTTTGTAAAGGGAGTGACACCCCTACAAGTACATACACCTTAGGTCCTAAAATAAATAGAAGGCATGAAGACTATTAGTAGTGGCAAAAAGGGTGGGTCAGACTAGTTAGGTAATTAGTCAAAGTTAGTAAGTTCTAACTACGTAACATGGTGATCAATATAATTTCAAGAAATTAATTCTAACAATAATAATCTGATTCTCGACTGAAATCATTTAGGAGGTTGGATCAATATGCATAGAAAATAACTATAATCTCAAGTTAGTTTTTTGAAATGAACTATCATGGACAATTTGTGGAAATGTGAATGCGAGAAAAATTATTCTTGCGAAGTTTATGATTAGTGTATTTTTACATTTTCTGTACACGAAATTTGTTTCTAACAAAGTATCACAGAAAATTGGCTAGACAACTGACAATTTCAGTCAATAGTTTGTTTAAGTGTTTGACCATTGGTCACGTCATCAGTGAGTGATGTTTCTATCTTCTGGGCAGGTTTATAGTGAATGCAGCAAAATTGAGCAGTGGTTGAATGAGAATTCCCAACTACAGGCTTCATTGCCTAAGAATGCTGACCCTGAACTCTGGTCACGTGAAATCAATCAAAAAGCCGAGGTTCTTCGGAGGTATGTCTCAATAGTATTACATTCCCGCATAGTCATTTTGGCATATGATAGAACAAATTTATAAAGTTATGAAGTGCTAAAGTCTTGCATTTACCTATAATCAGATTGATTTATTTTGTGACAAATATAGTTTCTGTAATCATATTCAGAACTATATAAACTTATATGGTTATGTTCAAACGAGAACCATAAGAACTATAAAACTACACATAGTTCACCTATGAATTTGATAAACTAAGTAGTGTGGAGATTCAAATGAGAACAAAAGATAGTTGAAAACCACAAAAGTATCTTTTACTTCATATGCGATTTGATGTGTTCACATCTGAACATCCATAAATAACATGCGAGTTTAAAGGTAAATTTTATGGTTATCAACTTTTCTTTATTTTACTCGTTTTGACCCGTTGCCTAAACCCGATGGACCCTCTTTTTTGGCACTTCTACTAATGGTTTGTATGGTTAACCCAATAACTCATTTGCTTTTCACCTGTTCTCCCACTTGCATGATTTCAGAATGTTCAAGCACATAGCAAAAAACAAGTATTCAACCTCAAGTTTTGAAGACTCCATGGACTCAAATGAAAGGGACAAACCTGATGACATGTAAGTAGATTGATGATATTCACTTAACAAGCATTTTAAAATCATCCCCTCGAAATCAAAAATCGAGATTCAGAGGTCAGAACTAAATTTTGTTTTCTGAATTTGCCATTTTGACTTGAAATTTGACAGTTTATAATGTAATGTCTTTAACGTTATATGTGTTGCTTTTGATTTAATTTGCTGTGTCATATGAGAGGGGGTAGTTGAATTGTATACTTGCTTTCTGTATGAAAGGCGCTAGTCGTTTTTGTCAATTTTCATTTTGTGCTTGTGTCTCTGGTTCTTAGAAACCAACTTTAAAGTTACACCAATTCATAAATGATCAAACCTCGAACACATGCAACTAACATTGCAGTTTATAGATAGATATTACTCCGTAAACTATAAAGCCGTCCTGGACATTTGTATGATTTGGAGTTTCTGTAAACCAGAGTTCCTTTTTGCCGTTTAATAGAAAACGAAGACAACCCAATGGCATTCGCCCTAAAGGTGTGTAGGTTCTTTAGTGACTGATACACGAGGTAAACAAGTAAATTTGAGTGCGAAATTTTCAAATATATACAACGATAACAAACAAGTACAAATGAATATATAAAGATCACAATTTAAGTTTTATTGAACATAGACTTGTATTACATTCAAACTAAGACTCAAATACAACACAGTATAAGAACTAGCTATCTGAAACTCAGTTCTAAACTCACTTATACAAAACTTTCGGACTTATGAACATATAGGCAACTAAGTTCGTATGGGTTGTACCCTACGAACATGACTAAGTTCGTAGGTCTTCCTAAGTTCTAACCTACCTCTAAGTTTGTACGAACTTACAAAATACTCATATTAAACTAAAGTTAACAACACAATGATTATCAAATTAGACTAATTACAAACTAGATGTTGTCACATAACATGTACCAATAAGGTGTACAAAAAACTCAGTGACGAATGGGTTGTAAGTTCAAATCTTGATGAAGACAGTATTTATGTACGTATATTTGAGTTCTAGATATAGATTATGAAACGTCACATGTGATAAAAAATGTGAAACCTGATAAGACGGTCGCAGATTTTCAACAGTTTTGATTAATTTATTTAGTTTTAATTAATTTATTAAAGATCCGTAGAAGATTCATTGAAAAATGGTTTAACATTACAAAGGATATCAAACGAATAATTGGTTTTATATTTTTTTAGGATAAAAATAAATTAATTATCCATTTTAGCCTTAGGAAAACTTTTTCTTTACCACGGTTGATTAGTATTCAAATTAAATTAAATATAAAAATATAATATTTTCAAGGGATTTCTGACTGCTTATCAAGTTGTTACTAAATGAGTAGAAAATCCAAATATTTTCACTAAAAGTTGTTAATTATCGACGGTTTCCCAAGGAAAAGATATACATCTATAGCAAATTCGTTCGTAATCTGTCACAAATTTGTCGGAAGCTTTTTGGATGCGTCCGTCTAATATCTTGGAAATTTCCAACAGATTGTATTATGTTAATGATGTCAAACAGAGTTTGAGGACTATTTCACAATCATTTTGTATTTAATTATACATTTTTCACCTAACATCTAAAGAACATGTTTACTAAACCCTGATAATATTTAATGAGACGAGGCAGAGCACTTGAAATTACTCGCAAGCAAAACTGAAGAAAGAAACTTTCAAATCGAACATACTCGAGCAAGATGAGTTGTTATTGAGTTGTGTGACTAGCCAACTGCACCGTCTTGATCTTGGCTGGTCAAGTTCTACCACTACCTCCGACCTTAGTATAGATCTTAATTAATAATATGCTAAAATTAAGTATAGTAGGAGTATTATTTAGTTTTATTTATGGCTTTAAATGAAAAAGAAAATGAAAATGGATGACAAAATATTAATAAGATTAAATAAAGGTGGTTTGTTGCAATTCAATTTGATTTCTGTATTCAGTAATGAATTAAACTGGTCTTCAGCTTTAAGACAAGAACACTGCAAGTCAAGTTTTGTGTTGAGATAGCGACACTTGAGGTTGTAAAATTGCCACTAACAATTTTAGTCAGTCAACTAAATACATCACATCAAATAGACAAAGGGATAGAAATAAAGATCACACAAAGCGAATAATTACTTGAAAGGACAAAACAACTTTTTTTTTTCTTATTTAATTTATAACAACATATGTATATATATATATACACGTATATATATAGGAAAAGGATAATTTTGGGGGAAGCGGGAAATAAATCTGAGCTGTCCGTTAACATTCATTACAGTGAATGTTAATTAACATTCGTCACTTCATCATGATCAAAATTAACATTCATCGTGATGAATGTTAACAGACGATTCAAATTTGCGTCCCCCTTCCCCTAGATTATCATTTCCCTCTTGATCATCCCTCTATATATATATATACTAGGTTGAATCCTGTACAATATGTAATAATTAAAATTTTTTACATATAACCTTTTTAATTCTTGGAAGGAGACTGATGTTGAATCACACGGTATCAATGATCCAAAAAAGTTTATAAAGATGATAAATATAAATATAGTAATAAGTATTTAATTATATGGTGATAGTGATTCATTTATAGTAATAAGCATAAGAAATTCAACATATAATAATTATAAATACACGTCATACAACAAATATAAGTTAAATAATACATAATAATTGTACCTTGATTTTGAAACTCACAACTTAATATAAACAATAAAATAATGATCAAATTAAAGAAGAGACGGATTTAACAATGAATTTAAAAGCACATGAGATATTAAAACTCACTTATAGCGGCTCCCGACTAATATGAGAAGAAAATCAGATTATGATGGAAGTCTGTAATTTTAGAATTAATTTATTATTATTTTCAAATTTACTGGGTAAACAAAAGTTCATTCAAGTATGAAATTTTTTGAAAGTATGGAAGTACAAATCTTAACCGTTGATCTTGATCAAAATTATAAAACTCTCACATTTTAAAAAATTAAATATCTCAAAAATCGTTTGTCAAAAAATTATAAAAGTTGCACAATAAGAATCAGCGTTTTCTCCTCTTCGATTTAATATCCAACATGACATACTTTCGACGAATTTTTTTTTTTTTTTCATTTTTTGGTGGGTTTTGAAAATTAGTAACACATGTGTTATAAACAAATAACACACGTGTTACCGGCGACTATTACATGTGTTAACACCGACTATCGATTGTAACACATGTGATAGTCGTTGATAACACATGTGATAGGTGCGAATAACACTTTTGTTAGTCTATCATAACACATGTGTTAACCCACAAAAAATGAAAAAAAAAAATTTTTTGTTGAAAATATACCTTGTGAGATCTTAAATCGAAGAGAAAAAAATGATGATTATTATGGTGTAATTTTTATTATTTTTTGACTTACCGTTTTTGAGATATTCAATTTTTTAAAAAGTGAGGGAAAATGAGTTTTGTGCAAAATAGTACAATCCTATTGGTACTTCCATACTTTCAAAAAAACTTATACTTTAATGAACTCATCTTTCAATAGGTATACTAATCTTATTAGAGCAAAGAGAGTGGGAAGAGGTGGCACAAAGTGATCAAGAACCACTTTGATGTGATCACTCCTCCTTCAACTTAGTTACAACTTGGTGGCTTTCAAAAAGGTGACAATCACTTTGAGTGATAGTCACTTCTTTTATTACTTTATTTATGTTGTATGTGTATACTTTATTTATAAAAGTAAAAAACTGTTTAAATGTGGGTCCAATTTTAGTGTGAAAATAATGTGATGAATACATATAAAAATGAGTGTTAGTGTAATTTTAATGTGAAAATGATGTGGCGCTTAGGTGAAAACTTTTTTGGGTGATTATAAAATGATCACTCCCTTTGTTCTTAGCACCAAGAACCATATTGAAATGTTTCTAGGTTACAATTCTAATCGATGAAGATTTTACTCCATAATAACTTACATTTTTAATCACAAGACATAAACGTAAAATAGATGAACTATATTTTAATTTAATAAATATTTTATAATGTATCTAAAAACTAATTAATTAACTATTTTAAAAAAATTAAAAAATTATCACAAAACATCTTTATTTACGTTATTACGTGACAAAACTTGAAGCTTCTATTTATACTTATGTAGTACATATAGATACAAATATCATAAAAAATGATTCATGTACTCTCATCGACTCTTGGCATGGCGACCTGTATTGTAGTTAAGTGGTAAAGCTATTGAGGTTTCAGTTGTTTAATAAATGTGTATATATTAGAAGGATGACGTGGAAAGTGACATTTCTGTCTTTTGAAATAAAAATAAAAAATTGGTTAATGCTTTAAAAGGGTAAAACTCAATATACTAGTATTTTTTACTAGTCTTACTAGTTAATATTTACATGACACAGTTTCTAATACAGTATTACAATTTTTAATGCAAAATTTATTTTATTAAACTTATATGTATAGTAATACTCCTTTAAAAAAGTGTTGCTACAAATGAGAAATAACTGAAATATTTGTTAGTTGAATTTTAAAATTGATAATCAAACGAAACTTCATTTATATTTTATGTAATTCGTCCTTTATAAGCACTATAACACATTTAGTAGAATTTTCTGATATCTATCGGATGTTACGAGTTTATTATGATCTTATGATCTAGATCGTACAAAGACCAAAAGGATCCGATAAGATCTCAATCTTAACGACGTAAGTTATATTTGCCAATATAAATAGTAAGTTCCCAACATTCATGAACATATATACTCAGGCCGAGTTGACCTTGAAAATGACAACTTCTCATCCATATAAAAATGGTCGCCTATAGGAAGATGAGAACAACCAGATATAACAAATATAAATTATGTACTTAAATTACATGTTGCATGGGGGGCTCAAATTGTTGGAATTTTGCCAAATTGAAGTTAATACCAATCACTGTTGTGGGGATACTAAATGTTATCACGAATCAATGTTGTGGGTACCCAAATACTTGGAATCTTGTATTCATTCTACGAATCAATGTTGTGGGAAACAACCATGATTGAGAGAGATTACATACTAAGGATTATTAGCCACCCTTAAGCCAATTGTGATGACAGTAGCCAGAAACAGTTGTGTGGGACCAATAATTAATCTAGTACTTATGATTACAAGTAAAATCCTAATCAAAACCCTTCAACTTCTAATAATTGAAGTTAATATGTACCTATGGGCATGAATTTTTTTTTTTTTTTTTTTTTTTTTTTTTTTTCTTGTAAGCTCAAATTACTAAAATTTATAAATAAATTTTAAAGTTCATTAAAAAAAAGATTTTGAGAATTGTCTCAACATAAGCTTATGAAAAAAAAGTTACTATATTTAATTAATTATTTTATTTGTTTTAGATCCTTTGGTCAAACATTTTTTATTTTTTTAAGTTTTATTTTATATCTTCAAAAATATAAAGATACTATCAGTTGGTCTCGTCAAACACAAATGACTTCGTTGACATCTAAGACGCTACACACCTCAATCTTTTTTGTTCGATCATATGTTATATTCTAACGAGTTTAGTTATTAAAAACCAACCACCGTATGATATAGCACGACAAACCATTTGCTAAACTATAATGCAACCAAACTCTAAAATATCAAACAATATGCCGTTCAAAAAACAAATGTAGCTAAACTCTACAATATTAAACAATCACATCTTGTATCTAAAAGGTATACTTAGGGTACGTTTACTTAATTACATAAAACTATTCATGTTTTTTAAAAAAATTTCTCACCGTAAAATTAATGTACGTACTTAAATATATATTACGTGAATGAAAAGTCAATCTCTAACATTCAAAACACATTTTTTTAATTTATTGTTTGCAACAAACTTATACAATGTCTTTAGTTGAAAATATTATTCACTAAAAAACAAAACCGTACAAACTTTAAGGACTCGTTTTGCAACTCCACCAAAATACCCACCCACTAATGTATAACCAAATCATATATAAATGGTAACGATAATGTTAACATTAATCATTTGACACACCCTAAAACTTACACAGCACCTTGTCACCACTCATCGATGGACTCAAGCTCCATCCAACATAGCCATGACCTCACCGAACCCATTTTATCAAAGCACACAGTTCCACCAGTGGTCCCGGGAGATGCGGTTAGCTCGGAACTTGAAGACATACTCTCGGACACAAATTTAACATCTTTTAGGCGACTTCTCAAGGCCATGACTATCGAATTGTATAGTTTGTTTCGGTTAGCAGGTCCAGCGATTATCGTATACTTGTTAAACAACGTAACCTCGATGTCGACACAAATCTTTTGTGGCCACCTTGGTAACCTTGAGCTGGCGGCGTCTTCATTAGGCAACAATGGTGTCCAACTTTTTGCCTATGGTGTTATGGTAAGAAAAAGACAAAGTTATCCCTACAAAATTTGCTTTTAGTAATTTTGTTAATCTTTTTGTTTATTTTTATCCATTAGATAAAGAAAAGTAGGTATATATTATTCTAAAGTTTTTATAAAGTTATTATAGTAAGATAAAACCAAACTTATCTGTCCAGATTTATTATGTACTCATTATGTTTTGCAATTCTGTTTGTCCCTTTATAAGGAATGGACACAATCACAACGATTGTGGATGAATTAAGCAATTTTTTATGAGTTCTTTTATCAATTCTTTTATAACAACAAAACTCTAATAACAATAAAAATGTTGCAGAGAAAAAAAAAGTACATAAAAGGTTTTAATATTTTAATCCTACTTAATTGCTTTTGAATTAAAAAATAAATAAATTCAATATAAAAAAATGGTTCGTAACGATGGATGGTATAAGAGAGGTATTATTTACATTAGAAAAATTAATGCTTAAATCACAATGTACAAGAAGTATAACATATGGTACAATTACATTATAGCACAATGTATGCATCAATTGTAATATTGTAAATATCATCACCCATGGTAAAATGGTCTGTATTAATAGTATTGCTAACATTATGCAAACGCAAAGTTACTTAATTTAAATGTAAATGAATGATACGGGAAAAAATATGTATTCTAACAATACATAATAGGTACCGTAAAAGTTAAATTATTTATATACATACATATATATACATAGTACTAGTATTTAAAAAGAAGGAAATTTTAGAGAAGAAGGGAGGGAAATACATATTTAAAACTATGATTTAACTACAACCAAGTATGATTCAATAAAAAATAAATATGATTTCAAATTGAATCAAAGGGTTATTTTTCTGAATCAAAGAGTAACAAAACTCTTCTCCCCTTTCTCCACTAATTTTTTTTCTCCCTTCAATCCACTCATATATATATATATATATAATATTTTAACTTAGATATATATACATTTATAATCAGTCATTTAAAACATGTAAGACTATATTGTACCTGATATGCTGTTAACAATCTCTAACTATTAATATCAATAAGTTGTTAAATCGTTTTGTAGCTTGGTATGGGAAGTGCAGTAGAAACACTATGTGGTCAAGCATATGGAGCTCATCAATATGAAATGCTTGGCGTTTATCTTCAAAGATCAACCATTCTTTTAATGGCTACTGCCATTCCTCTTACGTTCCTCTACATTTTCTCCAAATCACTCTTGCTTTTAATCGGCCAATCCCCACAGATTGCTGCAGCCGCTTCCCTCTTCATCTACGGCCTTATCCCACAAATTTTCGCTTATGCCGCCAACTTCCCAATCCAAAAATTCCTTCAAGCTCAAAGCATTGTGAACCCTAGCGCCTACATTGCAGCCGTGATGCTTGTGTTTCATGTTGTATTAACATGGCTCGCGCTATACGTGTGGGGTTGGGGCTTATTAGGTGGATCACTCGTTTTAAGTTTTTCGTGGTGGGTGATTGTTGTGGCACAATTTGTTTATATATTGAAGAGTGATAAGACAAAGGAGACTTGGACTGGGTTTAGTATGCAGGCGTTTTCAGGACTATGGCCTTTTCTGAAATTATCTACTGCTTCTGCTGTTATGTTGTGTTTAGAGACTTGGTATTTTCAGATATTGATTTTGATCGCGGGTTTGCTTGAAAATCCTGAAATAGCGTTGGATTCGTTGGCTGTGTGTGGGACCATACTTGGATGGGTATTGATGATTTCAATTGGCTTCAATGCCGCAGCCAGGTTTGTATTGAAAAAAGCTATCATTTCACGACTCAGTTATAATCTATGCTAGAAATTAGTCTGTAAACATAAGTTTTACAAACAAACAGAATTCAACTAGCTTAAAAGAAGTCACTGAGCTAAAGACCAGTAATGAAGCTAGTCAAGATAGCCGATTAATAAACTATATAATTTTTCGTATTGCTTTGATATTAAAAAACTTTTGAAGCTAACTAGGTGTTTGTTGGCTCTATTTATGTTGATACTTTAGTGACGAAAATGTATGTATTGCATGCAGTGTGAGAGTTAGCAACGAACTAGGCGCAGGACATCCTAAATCGGCAGCGTTTGCTGTCGTAGTAGTGACTCTCAGCTCATTCGTGATCTCTTTGATATGTGCTATTATTCTCTTAGCTTTACGGCACGTTATAAGCTATGCTTTTACCGAAGGTGAGACAGTCGCTAATGCTGTCTCAGAACTTACCCCTCTCCTCGCACTTTCCATCCTCCTCAACGGCATCCAACCCGTCCTTTCAGGTATAAGTTTAATCTTTCTTTACACACAGATAATATAGTCTCAGAATATATAACAATAACTCAGTAACCAATAAATCTGTCTAAAGCAATAAGATTTTGTTAGATATGTGTCATTTGTGATGAATGAATAGGTCGAAATGGATGATTTTGTTGACGATTATAATTATTTAGGGGTTGCTGTGGGATGTGGATGGCAATCATTTGTTGCTTATGTAAATGTTGGATGTTATTATGTGGTTGGAGTACCACTTGGTTCAGTTCTAGCCTTCAAGTTTAACCTTGGTGCTAAGGTACGACACTTAACATTTATGAACTTATGGTTAGACAGTCGTAACATGTATAAAAATATATTGTCTATAATATTGTGTTTGTTATTTTTAAGTAGATAAGTACTTGTATTTGTAGGTTTATGTTTCTTATTTATTCCGGCATGGTTAAAATGCAGGGGATTTGGTCGGGCCTAGTTGGTGGTATGACGATTCAGACACTTATTTTACTATGGGTTACATTTCGAACCGATTGGAACAAAGAGGTGATTCATTTTAGAAAGAAAAAACTCAGATTTTGTTTAGTTTTTATGTTATTAGTACTAGTCCAAAGTCCTCCAGGCCAAGCAGTATATTATCCTCGGGTATTCTCAAATAGAGGAATAACTATCTACATTTTACCTCTTTATATTCTGAATATGACGATTGATTTTTGTTGAAATTGTTGTTTTACCTTATTAGGACCTACTGTTAATTTGATTATGAAATTTCAGGTGGAGAAAGCAAGAAAACGGGTGAATCAATGGCAACAAAGGAAAGAGGAACCGTTGCTAGATAACTAAAGGATGCCGATATCATGTTTATAAAGAATATAATTTTTTTTTCGAAAAAAGGTGCATCATCGTCATTATCAGCTTAATATCACGTGACATCAACGACTCTATGATTAATGTCACGTGGTACTATATACGATTATTAGGTTGATGTGTAACTACTCATTCTCAAAGTGTTCCAATTAGCAACACAAATTATTACGTTGTTTGGTTCTCCGTAAGTTATAAAGTTTAGGACATCTTTAAGTAATGCATTAAATATTGTGGATCCCATTGGGTGATCTTTTAATCAAATCAAGAGGAGAAGAAGACAAGAACACAAGCAAAATGATATAAAGTTTTGACAAAATGATAAACAAATGAGATAAAACTTTATATTACTCAATCCCCAAAATATTCTCTCAAAATGAGTGTAGCAGCCAAAATACAGAGAATAAAGTGAGTGTAAAATGTCTTACCCTAAATATCTCTAACTTTGATATTTATACTAAACAAACTGGCCGTTCTGCGACACAAGCTTTGTGTCGCAGAGATCACTAATGCGACACAGGCACTGTGTCGCAACTACAACTAATGTGACACAAGCCTTGTGTCGCAGTACACAGAAAATGTAATTTTCACTAAGTCTATTTCATTTACAAACACAGTTCAGACTAGACCAACTGACAAACACTCTAAGATGCATCAACAAACTCCCCCGTGTCTTCAGCTTGGTCTTCAAGATCTTCGTTCAAACCCAGCCTGCTGGAAATACACCGCCAGCGTGTATTCCATGTGTCACACACACATTGACAATCCTCTGAAATTGAAGTGCGAACTTCTTGTTCATCACGTTCTTCTCATTGAAGCGAATCGGATTGTCAAATAGTTTTCTCAGATCTTTCTTAGAGAAATTTATTAAGCTCATCGGATCAAAAACTCTGAATTGAGTTTTCTTCAAGTTATAAAGTGAGCTCTCCTCTGGTTGCTCGGTTTCAGGCACAAATATCAAAACTGCCTCACTAGTATGAGCATCCAGTTCCCAGTAATGAAGTCTTCTTAGAAAGTCCAAGGGAACTGTCTCCAGAGGTATCTTCTTCAAGCACTCAGCCGGAGGATAACGCATTTTGATCAATGGCTGTTTGGTGACAGGATCTAACCGTTTCTTATATATAATTCTTGTTCCCAATGTCGGTTTGATGAAACTGTACCGTTTAGTGCGAATTTCACGTTGAAGCGTAGATTGAATGAAGTTGGCACGATCGTCTTTCGAAGGATTAATCAAAGCAAGCTGAGCGAGACGATTGATTTCTCCTTTTGGCAAGGTGCTCAACTTTGAGAAAGATCTATTGAAATATTGGATACCATCAAGCCTTTTGATCATAAATAATCCATTTGAGATCTTCCAACTCTTTATCAGTCCAGTATACACTCCAGTGACCTTGTATGATTTGCAGGTGACCGGCACTTGTTTCCCATCTTTTCCGTGCGGCCACCATTTAGCAAGTCTTTCATCTTTGGTCTTAATCGGTTCATCATCAGGAATAGGAGTCTCCGATGTTCCTTCATCTTGAGTCTCAGAAATATTATCATTTTTGTCTTCAGAAGAATCTGACTCAATAATTGGAGCATCATCATAGAACTCATCATCATCAAGCTCTTCCTCCTCAACCTCAAAATCAGCATCTTCTTCAAAGTTATCACTATCATTTTCCGAATTGACTTCGTTTATCATGCGTTGAATAAATGAGAGGTCTGCACAAGAATAATCAACTGCTAACGGTCTCGGTTGGCCAGGAATCCGATGCACA